>SMSR01015120.1:0-61010 GCA_019453355.1 Ceratina japonica | reverse complement strand
GTCGGTTCGTTCTTTTTGTCGTATAGTTAAAAATTGTAGTACAGGCGGGGGCGGGCGCGATTCGGGCTGATAACAGAAAGGATTGGAAGCGTGGCAGGGTAATTTGCCGTAGGTCCGTACCAGCAGCCATCCGGGAGATCTATGGATTTATGCAAATGCAGGCAGTTAGAGTCCCGCGCAGCAGCCAGCGTCGTTGACTAATGCGTTGATAAGATAGGGCCCCTGCTCATATGCAAACGGAAACACCGTCCGGTCATTGATTTCTCGCGATACTTCAATCGCGTTTTATACATAGTACACGCGTATACATATAGATGTAAGTCTATCTCGGAGAGCGTCGACGCTGGGTAGCTGAAATTTACAGGGGATCTGTGTCGGGCTCGTCTCCGGAACGTGTGCGAAGATCATCCGAATGAACATCGTGGTTGCCGAGAAAAAGGGACGCGAACGAGAGTTGAAAGGATAATTGGAAGTGAATAAGAGTGGGAAGGCAATTGAATAGCAGCGTGCAGGGCAATAAATCGCAGGTTTACCCATTCTGGCTGGGACAGACCGGATGAAATACACGGCAGAGACGTTATCTATTGACAACCATTGTTCACCTTTCTTAACCCTTGCCAAAAAGGTACGGAACCAGTAAATCTTCGGAATCGTGCCGAACGCGTTCTGTGAAAACCCATTTTTCTTCGAAAATTCTCATACATTCGTCTGTAACGTGGATCTTTCTAAATACGGGGCGCGGCGCCGGGGGGAGAGCCTGCAAGAGGAGCGAAACATTTTTTTTTTTTTTTTGCGCGCGCGGACGGTCTCTCTCTGACGGTTTTTGTTTTTCGAATTTGGCTTTGCTCGGGTCGCCAGATCGGCGCCGAAACCATTGATTAAGCGCCCCGGCGCCGACCCATTTTCCGACCCGCCCCGGCTTCGCAACATTCTTCATCCCTCGCAGTATTTTTGCTTTTCGCTTTTGCCAACGTTTTTGGCACTCGGACCCAGCCGTTCACTAACCGTGAACAACCCGATCGCACGAATCGTAATTCCACTTTTCAACCCGGATTTATCAAATGAAAACCGTCTAATAGTCCGCGCGGTATTTCAAGTCTCTCGTTCGTACCGCTAATAAAGAGAGAGAGAGAGAGAGAGAAAGGAGCGAGAGATTACGTCTCGGCTGTTAGCCGTAATACTTTCTTCGGAGTGAAAGCCGAGGTGCAACGTCTCCGGCGTTATGGAATCGAATTACGCGATGGAAAGTGCAGACTGCGTAATTGTTGCGCAACTCCGATTGAAAATAAGCTGATTATTATTTAAATGCGCTCGACGCTCGTCGGGAAAAAAATTCAGACGTCGTATGATCTCGGATCTCGGCACGTTCCGATTGCGTTTCGTGTAAACAGTTGTATCTTCCGTCGATATTGGCAAGCTGAAATTCCACCCGAACCTAAGTCGATTCCGCGTCTAATAAAACTTATCCAAAGGTCGTTCCGTCCATCCAAGAGTCCGTCCATCTATCGCTTCGTCCAGGAATAATTCCCGAATTGCTAATAGGTGATTTGAAAGCACGCCGGGAGATGTTGTTCGTATATAATACATATTTCCGTTGGTCTCGCGGATAACCTACGCGCAAGGTACACAGCCAGCGCGGCGTTATGTATAATTCATCAATTTTTAGTGTAGGTCGCGGCATACAAACGACCCTCGTTAAACCGAGAAAAATGCGTAGGAGTCGGTCGGTTCTACGCGGCGGTTTTTCGACAGTCCTAAGATGCATTTCGCCTGCGCCTTTCTTTTCCCCCCGGTGCCGGAATCCGGCAGCTCCGTTGCGCAACCAACAATTTTATGTAATAAAGTGGCAGCAGCAGCAGCAGCAGCAGACCAGTTAGAAGCGGTGAACCTGCTCCAGAGCTCCGAAACTGGTTCCCCCTACCTCCTCGACCGATGCACTCGCTTCCTACTTATATGGACACCGTATAGATAATGCAAACGAAACGTTTTCCATATTCTGTCGCTTTATCTCTCGTCGCTCGCTATCAATCGCTTATTATTAGCAGACGACGGTCCGCGAGGCGATTAATTAAAAATAAATCGGTCGATAGTTCAACCGATGAGATCGGAGAAGTCTAGTCGCCAAGTGTTTCCCGTCGAGAATAATTATTATATCATTTGGCGGCGCGCTCGATTGATAGCAATGGAAATGTTTATGTGTAAAACGCTGATACGGCTGACTAATAAACCGACCTGTTGAACATGAAAAACAAGAAACATGTCGACGCAGCTGGATTTTTGTTTTCGATTGAGTAATGGGAGATCGATCAGTTCGACGAAATTCGTACGTAGAACGTACCGCGAGCCGAACGATATTACTCTTCTGCCAGATGGACGTCGTCGTTTATTATAATGGATTCAGGCCTGGAATAGAAACAAGTCGCCCTTGCAAAAACAGGAATCGGCCAATGGTGACTCGGCAGAGTCAATGGCAAAAAACATATGCCGCGGTCGTCTCTCGATCTGCCGCGATATTTAATCTTCGCGATACATAATCCCGATTCTCAATTACTCATCGAACGGAGCCACGGATGACCGGAAACGTGTAATTAAATATCGTCGTGAGTTATGGGCGACGCCGAGTCAAAGGCCGTCCGGGCAGATAAAAATGAAATCGGCAAAAATTACCCCGGCCGGACGATATTTACGATTGTTGTTAAAAAAAAAAAAAAACAAGAGAACCAGTTGGTCACGGTGCGTATGATTTTGACGAGGTACAGTCCGGGCTAGAAGGAGCGGCGACCTTGAGGCCGGCACGTCCTCGACATTCCCACGGAATTCTGGGCCCAGGCACGCCGGGATTGGCTGACGAGAACCTGGCCGCCTCGAGAGGCAAGGAAAGCCGAGCCGAGACGATGTTCCATCGCCAGTCCAACCGATTTCGCTTACGAGACACCGTCGCTCGCGCGACTCGACGAGTTTTTCTGTCTGCCGTGACGTCTTTCGCGTTATCTCACTGCGAAAACAAAATCCTATTGCGTTTCCTAATGGAAAAACCAGTGATCGAGTTAGTTGTACGGCGACCATGCCGATCGCGTCGATCCCACTGATGCCACTTCTATTTTTCCCTCGTCAGAATTGTTTGCTAAAAAATCGATGTTAACTTTGACGGTAATTTAATTTTCGCGTACCACCGTCCGGGAACTTCATTTTTATCAGTGCACATATTCGGTGAAACTTGATATTCAAAGAGCTGTGACAATGAACAAGATCCGACTCGCGTTGCCCTTGTGCGGAAAGATCGCCTGAAGCGGATTTAAATAAAAACAAGATTGTGTGCACTTAAAAGAAAATGTTTGGACTGTGAGTCGGCAATTTTACGACTGACGATCAGAGCAAATACAAAATGGATTGTTAAACCTAACAGGTGGGTAATATTTATCGTCGAGAGTCAAACTTTATGTTGTACATACAGGATGTACCAGAATTTCGCCCTCGTAGGAGAAGCGTGCATTCCGCGGTGCATCCTGTACGGATTCCGATTCGAGGATGGTTCGGATATTGGCGCGTGCATCGTTTTATTAATCAGAGAAAGCTGCTTTCGTTTAATTCACAGTCGTAGTAGAACGGGGGGAACCTTATTACGCAGGTCGAATCGGTGATTAAACGAGTCCGACGGTTAAGGGAAAAATTGTTGCATCCCGTTCTCCGGTTAAAAAAATCTTGATATTACGCAACAGCNGTAGAACGGGCGAACCTTATTACGCAGGTCGAATCGGTGATTAAACGAGTTCGACGGTTAAGGGAAAAATTGTTGCATCCCGTTCTCCGGTTAAAAAAATCTTGATATTACGCAACAGCGAGTTTCAATGTCAAGGAGAGTTGAACAAACTTCGGGGAACCCGGTTCCCTCCTCTGAGAACAGACTTTCGGCTCTTCTCGTTGGAGTGGTTCGAATCGGCTCGGTAGAGAAATGTAACGAAAGTGAAAGCCGAAACCCATTTCGTAACTACTTGGACGAAATCCAAACGAAATCACCTGTTGAAACGGTTAATGAAACCTGATACGTGTTAATAGAGTCAAGAGCGTTGAACAAAAATTCGTCGAGCCGGAGGTCGTTAGAGGGCGAAGCCGGATCGGCCGTATATTCGAACCGTCTATCCAACCCGCATAAAAAAGACTTCCTGTCGAGAAGAAAAATCGAATACCCCGCTAATTCAGTTTTTTTTACAGACGGCCAAGACGCTGCGGACAAAATATGGTCGTACATNAGTCAAGAGCGTTGAACAAAAATTCGTCGAGCCGGAGGTCGTTAGAGGGTGAAGCCGGATCGGCCGTATATTCGAACCGTCTATCCAACCCGCATAAAAAAGACTTCCTGTCGAGAAGAAAAATCGAATATCCCGCTAATTCAGTTTTTTTTTACAGACGGCCAAGACGCTGCGGACAAAATATGGTCATACATTAAACAAAATCGCCACCGACGACATCGCGAACCGATACCCAGTTGAATCATGCTTCCGTCCAAGTTCCTCCATCCCCCGAATCCGGGCCCTAACCGCAATCCCTTGATCCCGACGTCGACGACGACGACGATGGGCCCGTCGACGACCGGCATGGACGACGACCCGCCGCCTTACAGTTCCGTAGTGCCGCAGGAGCACGCGGGCTGGTCCTACGATTATCCCCGTCGGGCCCATTCGTACCCGTCGGACGGGGCGACGGTGCCCCTGCAGAACAGCTACGCGAGAGAGAACGAGGGCCCCTCGATGCCCTATCGATTGTTCATGTGCGGCGCGGACAGGACCGTTCTAGACTTCGACGACGACGTGCCCGACAGCAAAGACGACAGTGCCAGGACCAGCAGGAGTGAGTATATACGCTGGCAATTAATCGTTCCGATTGACCTGTGACGAATAAATCGTTGGTTCGATTTCGTTTTGTCTAGAATACGGGGCAATTTTGGTGGGCGGCGCGGTGATAATCTTCCTGATGGTGTTGTCGCTCCTGGTGCGATTCGTCATGGACAAAAACCTGTGGCGGAACTAAATAGGTAGCCGTGGACTGATCGGATTCGGAAGCCCCGAATCTCGTTTCGTACTTAAGACAACGGCGCAGCGGCGGTGACGTCGTCGTCCATACTAATACCCTAAGTTCACCCAGCTTTTCTACGGACTAGTTAAGATTCGAATATCTTGTGATATTTTTTTACAATAAAAATTGGAAACTGCGAGGACTCGTGTGTCTGTCGGCAATTTCCCGGAATCGGTCAACGTTTGCGCTGCCAATTAGCGATGCACGCGCAAATAACAGAAATTTTCCGTTTCCGTTCCGAGAGCGGTCGCCCGGGACCGCGGATCTTGATGACATTTGTCATTATGATAATCGTGGAATGCTGAATCGCGCGTAGAAGAATAATAATTCACTTTTGCATATCTGCGGCGGAAAAAGCTCCTAGCCATTTGTCAGGAGATTGGGGGATATTCGTAAAGGGCAACAGAATCACGGAGAGGATTAACTCGTGTAGTAGCAGGAGCTGCGCAGCGGCTAACTCTCTCTCTCTCTCTCGGTCTCACCCTCGCGTTTTGTAGCAGGGTTTATCGGTGGATAGGAAACACAGAGGGTTAACTTCGGTTTGAATTAATAAACGAGGCCTGTTCCCATCCTCGAAGCAATCCTCTGCAGATAGGGCTTAGCCACACGGAGAACTGTTAATCGGATTTACCCGATATTTCGACCGATAGATAGCCAGACATATTTCGATCCACCTCCTGCGAGGCATACCAAATTCGTACAGGCATAATCGTAGTCTTTCTGTACGCATCGTGTGAGACTGACAACGTTCGACGGCGGGTGAAATTTGCGGTGAATCCGGACGAGATCCGTGTCCGAGAACGTGTGTATAAATCATACGAATAGACTCTTCTTAAAAGAGAGAGGAGATTGTGAAATGTCGGGATCTCTCTCCGGTAGGTCCGGAGTAACGTTCTAGCCGGGGCATGTCTAGAAATAGAGCGTTGGGAAGCCAAATGAAACAATTGAATAGAATGGGAATGACACGACGGCACGTAACTGGCGAAAGGAGGCAATTAAAAGCCGTTTCTTCGGCCAATTCACCGAGGGAGACGGTTACTCCTGCGTGGTACAGGTGGTAGTAATGGCCGGGGTTGTTCCCGAAGCTTATCGTGGCCGAGCAGGGCCCACGGGGCTTCAATTGTTGCGATAACGTCGCGTCGGAAACGGCCTCTCTCCGCTTCAATAGCTTCCTCTGTCTTCCAGCCGTTCCCACCGAGGACCTGGAACGGGGCAAACTTCCTAGAAGACTCATCGGCCGACCCAATAAGCGCCCCGCACGAAAATTTCGCCGACTCCAAACGCGATTAACAGGCGTGAAACGCGTAAACAGCTATAGAAGTCGAAGCGAGTAAACGCGGAGAGAGAGAGAGAGAGAGGAAATTCGAAATTGTAACGCGAGCGAGCGACGGGTATAGCGTAGATTGAAATTTGTTCTATTTGCGACGGTGAAAGAGAGCCGAGAGAGACGCGAGTCGAGCGACNCGAGGCATACCAAATTCGTACAGGCATAATCGTAGTCTTTCTGTACGCATCGCGTGAGACTGACGACGTTCGACGGCGGCTGAGATTTGCGGTGAATCCGGACGAGATCCGTGTCCGAGAACGTGTGTATAAATCATACGAATAGAACTTCTTAAAAGAGAGAGGAGATTGTGAAATGTCGGGATCTTTCTCCGGTAGGTCCGGAGTAACGTTCTAGCCGGGGCATGTCTAGAAATAGAGCGTTGGGAAGCGAAATGAAACAATTGAATAGAATGGGAATGACACGACGGCACGTAACTGGCGAAAGGAGGCAATTAAAAGCCGTTTCTTCGGCCAATTCAGNCTCTGCAGATAGGGCTTAGCCACACGGAGAACTGTTAATCGGATTTACCCGATATTTCGACCGATAGATAGCCAGACATATTTCGATCCACCTCCTGCGAGGCATACCAAATTCGTACAGGCATAATCGTAGTCTTTCTGTACGCATCGTGTGAGACTGACAACGTTCGACGGCGGGTGAAATTTGCGGTGAATCCGGACGAGATCCGTGTCCGAGAACGTGTGTATAAATCATACGAATAGACTCTTCTTAAAAGAGAGAGGAGATTGTGAAATGTCGGGATCTCTCTCCGGTAGGTCCGGAGTAACGTTCTAGCCGGGGCATGTCTAGAAATAGAGCGTTGGGAAGCCAAATGAAACAATTGAATAGAATGGGAATGACACGACGGCACGTAACTGGCGAAAGGAGGCAATTAAAAGCCGTTTCTTCGGCCAATTCACCGAGGGAGACGGTTACTCCTGCGTGGTACAGGTGGTAGTAATGGCCGGGGTTGTTCCCGAAGCTTATCGTGGCCGAGCAGGGCCCACGGGGCTTCAATTGTTGCGATAACGTCGCGTCGGAAACGGCCTCTCTCCGCTTCAATAGCTTCCTCTGTCTTCCAGCCGTTCCCACCGAGGACCTGGAACGGGGCAAACTTCCTAGAAGACTCATCGGCCGACCCAATAAGCGCCCCGCACGAAAATTTCGCCGACTCCAAACGCGATTAACAGGCGTGAAACGCGTAAACAGCGATAGAAGTCGAAGCGAGTAAACGCGGAGAGAGAGAGAGAGGGAGGAAATTCGAAATTGTAACGCGAGCGAGCGACGGGTATTGCGACGGTGAAAGAGAGCCGAGAGAGACGCGAGTCGAGCGAAACGAGTAAAAAATGGTCGAAAATTCAGCGGGGACTTAAAAAATTCTGTCCCCCGGATACAATCGGCAAGTTTACGTTTGAAGGAACGTCGGGAGGTACCCGAGGGTCGATCCGTGGATCGGTGAACCTCGTTACCGGAAGTTAAGAAGAGGTGAGAGTACAGGCAGTGGGCGGTTGGTTCCTGGTGGCTCGTATCCCGCTGGGAAAAGGGAGTTTGCTCGAATCGATTCATCGGAAACGTCTAACCCCGACGACGACGACGACGAGGACGACGACGACGACGACGACGACGTTAGGAGGTGGGGGGGCTGAGACTACCCTCTGACACAACTTCCCTCCTCGTTCTTTGCCCGAGCCCGTGATTCCGCGAAGAAAATAGGAAAAACGGGAATCCGCAGACGATCTGGAAAACTCCCCCGCGCGAGAAAAGGAGGCGGCGGGGGGAGAGTGAGGCGAGTTATTGAATATTCACGACTCTCTTCAGAATCTGTTGGAGCATTCAAATTTTCTATGACAAATCCCGTTCGCCGAATGTAAATCGTTTAACCGGGGCGACGCCGAAGATCGCCTTTTAAGAATATCCTTTACTTGACATCGTTAAAAAATCATTTGTCCGCTTCCGTCTCGGGTGGACGCCGGTACGTTGATGGCCCCGGAGAATTTCTGTAGCTAAATTGCAAAAGTTTCGCCCGCCTAAACAAGGTATTCGCCGTTCGGGAACGGGGCGGGATGGTTTTTTACAATGCCTACGGCTAATTACCCCGTGGGAAGCGCGGGGCGGGTCGCGGGCGAAGGGGGGATTAAAATATTTTCAAGCTTCTCAAAGTAAAATATAACTTCTCCCGCGATCGCCGTTTGCCGCTGGTACCGAAGAAGCGCCGTTTAATTACAACTTACAATTAGTTTCGCTCGTTACCCACCGAGCTTTTCCAATCTGTTCCTCGTTTCATCTTATTTTTCACTCGCGCGCGCTCTCCCGGCCGCTCCGACCCTGTTTACGTCCCCTTTTTAAGTTCTCGCCGGCTGCGCGACGTTCAAACGAAAACGTTTAACGTTCGCCGGACGCGCGGTACACCGTCGACATTGGCCGGGAATATCGGTTCATACGAATCGATCCCTTTCCGAGCGGTTCCACAATTATCAATGCAGAGACCTCAGTAGGATTATGATAATGCGTAATCACTGTGGACGATTACGGCGCCCGTAGAGGTCCGGCATGCGAGACACGTACCGCGGCTACGTATTGCCACGTGGCACCGTTTAGGGCAAACGAAAGTGATTGATACGGGACGTGACATTAAAGTTTCACGAACGTCCGACCTTCGGCGACTTAAACCGACGACGACTAATTTTCGCGGTAATCGATTCGATCGCGATCCCATTAGAGTCGGACGCAATCCGACTGTCCCGCATTTTCTATTGCAGATTTCCCGGGAAACGATGGAATCGCCTAACGATGGGAATTAGAGTAGATAGCATCGAGGCATCCGCTGTAACGATGATTGGGATCGTTGAGCGCGCGTTCGGCTGTCCTCCGGACGGAAAACACGGCTGGTTATTCGAAAACGGCGAACGCGACCGAAGACGACTCGTCGAGCGCTTACTCAACTTAGCGGACTCACGCTCGCCGCTAAGAAAGCGTATAATTCGCGGTGGGCTTAATTAATGGAGTGATTACCCACGTCAGGGAACAGTTCCAATTAATTAGCCGTAATTTACTACGCGTGTAACGCGACCAGAATCCCGACCGACGGTCCCTCCGCGATATCGGGTTCCCCGTATACTGTGACCGCAATTTTTACCACTCCGACGGATCGTTCCCAGGCTAGGCGGAAAATTCGACGCGTCTCAGACCCGATACCGAACGAGTTCCGAATTTCGGCCGGCTATCGTTCCTAATTTGTCAACCCCGAGCCGGCGTTTCCGGCATAAAACGTTCCTGACGTAACGGCCGCTGTCTCTATATTTAGGGGCAGCGAAGTTTTTTTATAGTCGCGGGTCCCCGTAAATAACGGTCTATTACGGCCCGCGGGCGCGTTTTTTTTATGATCGGCTTGTACCGATTCCCAACGATTTACGAGCGAAGGTCGCGGCTCCGAACTTTCCGTTCGAATTTTTCGGGAAACGGTCAACATTAATTCCGGCGGAGTTAACGAACGGCCCGAACGATGGGAAACGCAATCGGGTCGACGATCTAAAAATTGTTGATAATCGTCGGAGGCGAGCGATTCCTCCCTTGATTAGACACAAGTATCGGCATTATACTACTGCAGTTTGAGCGTAAGCGGTGGCCGGTTGAAATCCGTCGGACACAATCGCGGCCACCGCAATTTCCAGGGTCCTTTCAGAACGCGCCGCTATAGACGCGGCCAGCCGGGGGGTGCAAACATTTATCGAATCGGTCTCGACCATCGTTAACGAATAATAGAGGATAATCGATCCGGGCTCCCGGTCATCGATGACCCGCGTATTAATTAATTCCGTCCCTCTCACAATGCCCCAATTCGTCTCGTTTGTCCGCGAATTTTACACTACGCTCTCGTCAAACTGGCTCGTTTCGACGGCTGCACTTTTAATCGCATCTCCGCGATCGTACACATACACACACGCACGCAGATAAACGGAAAGGTAGATATCGCGACGTAGGAAAAATAGACGCGTCTACGTCGGCCATCTAATTACGTTAACGAAACCGATAGGGATATCTTTATGGTAGCTGGGAGACACATCGAAATGACACGGGCACACAATGGGCCGCGATGCATTGAATGCGGAGCACAGGGAGAGAGGGAGAGGCCGAGGGAGAGTACGGCAATAATTCTCGCAGCTCGCGACGATATTTCAATAAACGGTCCTCGCATAAAGTATCGTCCATCGATAGGCGAGCTGCGATATAAGCACCGATATTCAATGCCCGCCTATCAGCCAACCCCCTCGTTGCGTCGCGCATTAAATCTGCATCCGACTCGATCGATTTTCCATACCTACCCCTCGCGCTCGTCGTCGCTCTCTACCTTTTTTCTTTTTTTTAAAAAAAAAGAAGGAACAGGATCTGTCGTCGAGCAGCGGCTACGTGTCCCGGACATTCGCGTCTGTCGATGATCCGCGGAAAAAATGATGGCCGAAGAAAATCGTGGAGCTCGCGGGAGCAGAATTATTATATCCAACGGGGCAGGGACGAAGAATGGTTTTTATTAAAAGCCTCGCGCTCTGCGACGTACCGCCGCCGTGAGCTGGATACGATATTATTTGAAACAGTGGCGAAGTCACGGGCTCTCCGAGTGAGTTATTTTTTTAAAGAAATATCGATTTTCTCGTAGCGTAGGAGCAGAGAGCGAGACCGAGACACCGTTTGACGCCAGATGCTGCGCCCTCGGATATTGGAGAAAAGTTCCTCCCGAAGGAGAGAAAATAATTTGCCATCAGACCCGCGCCGCGGAGGAACGGGGACGAGGCGAGGCGGCGCTTTTTGTTAAGAAGAAACTTACCCCTCTCCCGGCACGAATTTTCCCGACCGGTGTTTCCTTGTAGACAGAGCGTCATCTGGCACTTAACATATATCGGAGAGGCGGCCCCGTATAGCTCCGATCGGGAAACAAAGTTCCGAACTTTAGGACGCCTGGGCACCTCTCGATATTCCCGAGACGATTCGTGCGCCGTTTGTTGCAGGGAACTAATTAGGACCGCGGGATATAAAACGGGCCGGGCGGAGAATGTCGATTGGGCCAAAGGTGGTAAACCTGATCGATTTGATATCGGAGTGCCGCGAGTGCCTGCGGTACCTGCGGCTTGCGAGTGCCTTAATTAATACCGCGGAAGGGAGATTCTATAGGTACGCGCGCATATATATATGTATGTCCCCGCGGCCGTGGTGGCTCTCCTGGATGGATATGAGATATTTCTATTTGAAGACGAAATGGCCCCCGCACCGCAGAACCGATCGACACGGCGGTGCGAGAGAGAATCCTCCGGGTATAATTACACGCGACGGACGAGAAAAGCTGCGATCCCGTAAACTTCATTAACGTATGTGTCCGCGGTTAAACATTTTTCTCCGTCGGTGCCATAGTCCCGGACGTTTCGGGAGGAAGGCGATTAGAGGTGAAACGATCGAGCCGGAATCGATACCGTCGAATCGTTGGCCGACGGAGTTAAAGGACGTTCGTTCCAGGACAGCGGCAATAATTCCTACCGATCTTTAAGAGCCGTTTCGTTGATTGGGCCGGAGAGCAGGCACACCAAATTGAATCGTTCAATTACCGGTGAACCATGACGTCGGCTCCCATCTTCGACTGCCGGTCGTTACGATACTCGAACGGCGTTCCCAAAAATTGTATTTTACCCAGAGAGAGAACGGTCCGGATCTCCCGGAAACCGAGGTATCGCGAGTTGTAAGCTATAAAAGTGCGCGAGAGTTCTACTTCTGTCGAAGTCCGTCGATCCCGCGGACCCCTTTCTCGTTCGACGTATCGACGCGGGACTATAAATATAAACAACGGCGTCGTCGTTCGACAAATTTTATTCGACGATCGTCGTTTGGACAAATCGCGGGTCTGGTCTCGACAAACGTTAATTATCAATTCCTGGGTTGAATGAGGAAAAAAAATATGGAGCTCCCCGGGAACAGTTCCAAATGGGAGCCATTAATTTTACTCATCCTCGCGGGGTAATAACGAACAAGTAAAGCGAAACGATATGAGAAAAGTTGAGACCACCCCGGCCATCGTTTTTTCATCCCCCTTGAGTGATTCCCCTCCCATCACTGCCAGTGAACTTTCTCCCTTATCAGGAAATACCGTGATTCTCCCATTACGCATTGCGGATTCTACCGTTCCTCGTTCTACCGCTCTATGCAAGTCACACTTTTTGTCTTCAGGATCGGTTTCACCGGTGGGACGTATTCGGAGGAGTCGACGATCAGGCCTCGCCGGTGCGTTGGATGGTCAATTCCGTTATCTGAAATTGATCGATCAGATTCAACCCTCCCAACACTTGCCCGATCGATCAGACGTTCGAACCTCACCTGGACCTGGGGTCGCGTGCCAAGGGCGTAGATCACGGCGTCGGCGACGTCTTCGGGCATTAATGCCGGAACTTCCTCTAAGAACTTGGCCACTTCGCTCGCGTGTTTCGCTATACCGGTCTTAACCAGCCCAGGTGAGATACTCTGAAAACGAAAAAATCGGGACGGTGTTTGCTCTCTCCGATAAGATATAAACGGCGTACGTACAGTGATGCGAATTTTCGGCTCGTTCATCGTAGCCAGCTCGCGACGCACCGTGTGCGTCATTGCCACGCATGCATGCTTGCACGCCGGGTACAAGTTCCAGCCGTTGCTGCCCTCGGACTCGCTGAGAGGCCTCCAGGGAATCTCGTGTCCCAACACGCTGGCCAAATAAACAAGTTCAGACGTCTCTCAGAGATTATCCTACTCTTTCGGTACCTGTTGACGTTGATCACGTGCCCTTCGACGTTCCTCTTCCGCATCGATTCCACTGCCAGCCTCGTGCACCAGGACATGCCCAAAACGTTGACGTTCAGCAGTCTTTGGAAGGTCTCCGCGTCGCTGTCTAAAGAAACAAACGGTGCAACGCATACTATATCGATAAAATCGGGTGATCGTAAGATTTCTTTACCGATTATTCGTTTGTAATCCACGACGCCGGCGCTGTTCACCAGGATATCGACTCCTCCGCGGTCCTCCGCGAACCCGAAGGCGTCTTCGAGGTCTCTCTTGGAGCTGACGTCTGCCTTGACCAATTTCAATCTGTTGCTCTCCGTTTGAGTCCGTAAGGCATGGAAGTCGGCCACGTCCAATCCGATCACGTTCACGTCGTGCCGGATCAGGGCGAGAGCCACGGCTTCACCGATACCGGACCCGGCACCGGNATTCCATGCTTTTACCACGGCTCATCTTTATCCATTAACTAATAAGTAACAATCCGGACTTGGGGAAATTTTACGCGAATCGAAATACGTTCGAAGCGGCGTCGGATAAAATTGAACGAAAATGAATTTGATCGGTNTGCCCTTCGACGTTCCTCTTCCGCATCGATTCCACTGCCAGCCTCGTGCACCAGGACATGCCCAAAACGTTGACGTTCAGCAGTCTTTGGAAGGTCTCCGCGTCGCTGTCTAAAGAAACAAACGGTGCAACGCATACTATATCGATAAAATCGGGTGATCGTAAGATTTCTTTACCGATTATTCGTTTGTAATCCACGACGCCGGCGCTGTTCACCAGGATATCGACTCCTCCGCGGTCCTCCGCGAACCCGAAGGCGTCTTCGAGGTCTCTCTTGGAGCTGACGTCTGCCTTGACCAATTTCAATCTGTTGCTCTCCGTTTGAGTCCGTAAGGCATGGAAGTCGGCCACGTCCAATCCGATCACGTTCACGTCGTGCCGGATCAGGGCGAGAGCCACGGCTTCACCGATACCGGACCCGGCACCGGTCACGATCGCGGTTTTCCCCTCCCAACGTTTCATCGCCGCCGGCTGGACCCTCGCCGATCTGTTTCAAAGTCTGTTTTACGCCTATAAGCTGTTGACTCAATTGCGACGTACGACGCACTGAGCGCTCCGGAGTCGTACGGACGTAATATTATGCAACAGAGTGGACTGAGCGAATGATTAGGCTGATACAGTCGCGGCAGAAACCTGTCGTCGTTTCAAACATCATTTTGCTATCCGATCCCGAGCAGTTGAGAGAACCGTCCGATCCGTTGATTGAAATAAGAATTGTTGAACTTCGGAAACGTCGAATAATCGTACGCGTCGCTCGATGACGATTTGTTTGAGGAGAGTCGGGGTTCGTTTTTGCGGTTTATCACTGGAATTGGGATCTGCGGTTTGGCCGAGAGTTTCCTGGCCGGGAAACTAATCGAAGACTCCCAGGCTTAGTTTTAGTTCCGCTATTGACTTAACCACGTTTAAGTTTGGATTCAGATAAGACGGTCCGTTTGCGTCGCGGTGAAATCTCCCCGTTACAACCCCCGGGAAACTCGGGACTACACCCCGCCGGGTAATGGAAAATGAAATGTTGAAAATACTATAAAGGTCGGAGTAATGTTCGCGACATCGTGTGTTTTTGTTTAGGCGAGAGTCGCGACGAGCGAGGACGAGGCCCGTATCGAAAACCCGTGTCGAAAAATCGTTTAAACGGGATTTGGCCCGGACAATGTTTTACCGAGTCGGCGACAGGAATGACAAACGTGATAGGTAAATCGCACTGGCGTGTGTCGCAATGATGGAAACTCGTCCGGGGTACCTCGTTGACAATCCGATCGACGTGCGAGTGACGGGCCAGCAGCAGCGGAGTACGTACGCGGGCGTTCCACTGATCGAGGGCCATCGATTCTTTTTCTATAATTCCACGGGAAAAACCGTTGACTCCGGCATTGTAAGCTTTTCTTACGCTCCTCTTTAAGGAGTTTGATTTCGACGTCGCGCGGCTCCCGTGAAACGAAGACGGAAGGGATGATGAACGAGGCAGCAAAGACGGCCCTGATTAATGTCCAGAAACGTCGGACGGGAAAAAGTTTGAAAACGAAATCTTACCGGAGGTAAAGCCTTCTTTGATTAATATCCGTCCCACTTATCTCCCGGCCAAGATTGAAATAACGCGCGCGCACGGGCTGGGATTAACCGGTTTTTATCGCCCTCGATATTTCCCTTCGAACCTAAGACCTGTTGATCGATCGCCGCGCTCCGCGACAATTTTTGAAACGGCTCTAGAGAAATCCTGACGCACGTTTAAAAGATTGACGCGCGACGAATACGTTGACCGATTCCCTCTCAACGAATCTGGCTGATCGCGAGCCGAAACGACTCGGAGCAGGTAAGGAGAGAGACTTCTAATCCGGTGTCTCGTCAATTTCCATCCAATGTATTAAAAAAGAAAAAAATTCGTGAAAACTGTCGGGGGATAAAACTATCCAGATACTTTGGAGGAAACGTACAGTGTAATCTGCGAGTGGTCACGGGCATGATACAGCTTAGGAGGGTGAGTGGCAGGGAAAAGGAAGATAGGGGATGATACCCCTTACCAGTTCCCGGTCCGAAATATTCCAAACGGCTTACGGGATTATCCGATAATCCCATTTAGAGGTGGAGGGACGGGCGGCGAGGTAAGACCCAAGATCTCGGAACTCCTTCAAAAGTATCCCCCTTCTCGGCTCGAGTTTCATAAATAAACAAAATCAATCCCGCCGCGCCCGAGGAAAAAACGCGATTCTATACGTGGTGCACATAGAACACCGCGGTGCAGTTGTACGAAATTCAAGAAAAATATTCAGGGCATGCATGCATACAGTGAATTTTTATAATCCTCAGAACGGAAATCCGCTGAAAATGTTATGACTTCGTTCTTTCCAGCTGTGGTGCACGAGGCTCGAAAGGAGTACTCGAGGTCTACCGTAAGTATCGTAAACACGTTTTCGCGGATTCGATTGATTAGGGAAACACGTTACGATTTTTGATTATGAAAATGCATTGAAATCTGACTCCGGACGAGAGCCTGTGGCCGGCAGAAACGTCGGTCGGAAGGTACGCGGGCGTCTCTTCCCGTCGCCACGACGAAACGAGTACAAAGGACAGGATGTGAGCGGTTAAAAAGCGGAGTCGTATGGGTCCGTCGAAGTTCGGGCACGGTCAGATGGATTCCGGGTCAGCAATCAGCGATAACCGATGAATCGTGTGCTCGTGTCCGAATTTGGGGGTTGCTCGCGTCATTAATTAAAATCGGAATCCGCGCGAATGATCCGACGATGAACACTCGACCGATCGACTATACATATTCCGTACCGCCCACCACCTCCCAGAGGGGAGGGCCAGCTTCGAAAATCTGGCTTGCAATTTCGGTGTCTGCCCTCTAATTCCGTCAATTAACGCTGCCAAGGGTGGAGAGCCGATCCCCCTATTTACCAGGCCCATCATCGCTTTTCGCCCCTCTCTCTCTCTCTCTCTCCCTCTCCCTCTTCCTCTCTATCTCTCTCTCTCCCCGTAGGATTTTTTGAACGAAGACATAGTGGTAAACAGAAATTGTTAGCAATGCATTTTTTGCGAGAGTGGCGCGGAATATGTCAGCGGGAATTTCTCGTTTAAGTATAAAAGCTTTTTAGCAGGTGGCCGGGCGGGTAGGGGAGCCTAATTGGTTGATCGACGGGAACAGGGAGGGGTGGAAAATATTCCGTCGTTCAACGTCGTCGTCGTGTCAACGGCACACGCTCCATTACGGTTCTATCGTTCCTCGATCCAGAACGGATCCATCGATCCCGGAGAGTGAGAGAGGGAGACGGGCGATGCACCTACCCTCCTTTCCCTTATCCAAATTAAATTCTGAAACCAGCCCCCTATTCACGGGTTGAACAACGTTAAATACAGTCGAATTAAAGTTCCGGTGAAATAAAATGAAAATGGTCTACTTTAGAATTCGGTATCTAAATGAAAGAACTTGCGTCTTAATTACCCAACCCCGTAAGGGGGGTCTGAAAAAGCAGTGGTTTTTTTCAAAAGCCTTCGAGGACCTGGCTCCAGCTGCTCCACGCCGTCCAGGTGGGGAGGTGTTAATTAACTCGTCTCGGACGTCAGGGACATCCTCGACGATTCTCTGGTTCCCTTCCCTGGGATTTTTCAAAACTTATCTTTATCGGGGCATCGTTAACGGCGAGCTTAATTAAAATATAATCGTCAAGGGTGTGGGATTAGGTAATTTAGGTATGGCCGGCTCCGAAGGTACAAATCATTTAATTATACGACAGAGAGTATTTATACTAGGGAGCTGAAAAAGACGTGTGAAGCTAGAGGAATGGTATACTTAGAAGGTGTCCAAGAATCGTTCGAATGGCTGCGGTAGTTCTTGAGAAAAATATTGATAAAACCCTGCAATCTTATGAAACGAATGTATCGACGTCCTATCGCATACGTCGCGTTCAAACAAAATAGTGTCTATCGTGCCCTCTATAGAACGCGACCGAAGCTAGCTTCCCTTTCCGTCGCAAATCCTAGAATCAAACGCAGTTGCGTCGAGCGTCGAGCCCCTTTAAATCAGCTGATTTCTATTTTTCGCCTCTCATCTGGGGTCAACAAATTTCCACGCTCAAAGATAGTTCCGTACAGTTGCTGCGCGTGAACTCGTGAATGTGACTTCGATCTAGAGAAATACAATGAGAACGAGGCCTATTTTTAATACGCGAAAGTAATACAAACGAGAATATAATGGCTCAGGAGAACCTCGGGATGAAGCAGCCGATCAGGCGTCTGGAAATACAAATAAACAATTTCAACGTCGCCATACCGCATCACGTGGACCTTTTGAAAAGGCATAAAAACAATATCAACAAAGTAGGAGACGATTCGAATTCATTTATTTATTCATTCGGCATCGTCTTGACATATGGTTCCTTTTTCGTTTTCAGTATGAAGCACAAAAGGACTGGGACAGAATACACAAAGAACATGTGAATGTTTCGAGGATTGTGAAACAGCTGAAGGAGCTTCTTTACCAAATGGACACGTTGAGGTCCCAAGTGCTAGACAGTGACATCAACCAATTCGACAAACTGACTGCCAACGCTAGAAACAGTATCTTGAACACTATCAAAGAGTACATGGGTAAGTGTCAGATCTGGTTTTTGATCAGTCATTCTTCATCAGTTTGCTTACCTCGATAATTTCCAAATAGAATTGCANTCTATAGAACGCGACCGAAGCTAGCTTCCCTTTCCGTCGCAAATCCTAGAATCAAACGCAGTTGCGTCGAGCGTCGAGCCCCTTTAAATCAGCTGATTTCTATTTTTCGCCTCTCATCTGGGGTCAACAAATTTCCACGCTCAAAGATAGTTCCGTACAGTTGCTGCGCGTGAACTCGTGAATGTGACTTCGATCTAGAGAAATACAATGAGAACGAGGCCTATTTTTAATACGCGAAAGTAATACAAACGAGAATATAATGGCTCAGGAGAACCTCGGGATGAAGCAGCCGATCAGGCGTCTGGAAATACAAATAAACAATTTCAACGTCGCCATACCGCATCACGTGGACCTTTTGAAAAGGCATAAAAACAATATCAACAAAGTAGGAGACGATTCGAATTCATTCATTTATTCGGCATCGTCTTGACATATGGTTCCTTTTTCGTTTTCAGTACGAAGCACAGAAGGACTGGGAGAGAATACACAAAGAACATGTGAACGTTTCGAGGATTGTGAAACAGCTGAAGGAGCTTCTTTACCAAATGGACACGTTGAGGTCCCAAGTGCTAGACAGTGACATCAACCAATTCGACAAACTGACTGCCAACGCTAGAAACAGTATCTTGAACACTATCAAAGAGTACATGGGTAAGTGTCAGATCTGGTTTTTGATCAGTCATTCTTCATCAGTTTGCTTACCTCGATAATTTCCAAATAGAATTGCAGTTCAGCTTGCCACCGCCGGGCTCGCACCAACTACCCGTAGAAGAAGACAAGACCGAGGACCATCCACTTGATGAGAAACAGATCCAGCTGCACGAGGAACAGCAACAATTGCAGAGACAGCAGACATGCCTGCATGCCTGGAACAATCTGCAGGGAGACATTCAGCAGTTGTATCAGCTGTTTGTTGACTTCAACAAGATCGTCGATGTAATCAATCATTATTATTATTTTATAAATTTAACTCCAAGTATCGATGTTACATGTTTTCTGAATTCGTTAGGACTTAATCGGTTCATTTTTCTTGAACGACATTAGGCGCAGAAGGAGCTGGTGGAGAGAGCCGACGAGGTAATGGAAGAGACGAGTTTGAACGTGAGGGAGGGTGAGAAATTCCTGCAGAAGGCAGCCAGGTACAAAGTTGCCATGTATCCATTGGCAGGTGCCATGATCGGCACTTGCATCGGAGGACCCATCGGATTGGTGATGGGTTTAAAAGCAGGAGGACTAACCGCGTTGGGCTGCGGCATTTTAGGTAAATGTAACGAACGTGTGGAACCAGGAAGTTTCCGGTTTCGCTAGGAGGACAGGGCAGTGAAAACTTGTTTTTCGTTTCATAGGATTCACAGGAGCATCTCTACTAAAGAAAAAAGTGGTGGAGTCGCAAAGATCTATCCCTCTCGAGAGTAGATCCATCAGGAGATCGTCGTCGCTTCCCAACGACGATTCGAAAAAGGAATTATGACAAATAAACAAGTCAGAGAAGAAAATTTGCAGTGTTGCGTGAGCGGGGGGACCACTGACTAATTATTTAATTGTACATATTTATATCGATGATACCGAGTTTCTGCACGATCGAATTTGTACTTAGGCGATTTTTTAATTGGACCGAGAGCTTTTGTATTTAATTAATAAACGATTTACGATTCTCTGCTTGACGGGACCATTGCTTATCGTGGAATATGCTGAGTCTACTTGATTTCTTAATCAAATAATAATGTTGCCGATCGATTTTAAGTACGTGAAAAATTGATGAAATAATTACTACTCACCGTCAGACCACAGCCGATTTGATAGGGGTAAGTAAACAGCAGACTTTAACCGTGAATAAAAATTCGTAAAGTCATTACGAAGAGATTTCGCGAAAGTTGTCTTTCGGGTCGATTAAAGTGGCAACGATTGCTCACAATTTATTCAAATATTCAACGTTAACCCGTTAGAGTAAATAAACTAATAAGTTAGAGCTACAATTATCGTTTAAAACATTTCCGACCGTGACAAGCTAAGTTACGACGATTTCAAGCTACAAGTGTCGATCGATAATTATTTAGTCAACTGTTCTACCAGTCAGTGTTTTAATTATTATTAACTAATCGGTTAACATATCTTAATGAAACTTCCGGGACTCTTAGATAGGTCCTTCCTGAACATTCCATTAAAATTTCAGCGAAATCCACGCGCTGGAGGCCGAGATATTTGCATTTCCGTAGAGACATACGTTTTACATGTGGTTGGTAGACGAAGACAGATATAGCGTTAAACAAGAACAGACGTACTAACTACGGCGGCCATGCTTTATCCGGAAAGTAATAGGAACATAGGATGATGGTGGAGGTCGACTCTGTGAAAGACAAAGAACGCTATATACCGTGCGATAAGGAGACACCAGGGAACTCGACCTTGAAAAGTATGATGGCCGCCATGCGTTTACCCATTGCCTTGCGCTGGAACTCACAATGCTATTGTCAGGTAAGCCAATCATCGCGAGGTAGCCCGCACCAATCATTTCGTTGACGCAATGTCATTGGTCTACGCGTTGGCAGCCATCAAGCGTCCAGGTGCAATGTAATTGGTTAACCCGAAGCAGCCATCGAATTTTCTACTATCGGTTTATATATCTGTCCTTGTCACAAGGTATATAGCTTTCTTTGTCTTTCACAGAGTCAACCTCCACCATCATTCTATGTTCCTATTACTTTCCGGATGGCCGCCGCAGTCAGTATGTCTGTTCTTGTTCTAAAAGTCCGGGGAGTTTCACCGGTGCGTTAACAATTAAAAGACCATGTAGTGTAATAGTTATTCAGTTTTGTATTGAAATACTTTGGCTTTAATACAGGGAATTCAATGAAATTTATAAGGAACCTTCAGAAAGCTCTCATTTAAGTGCCTCTCAAATTTCATTACAAGTAGTATAACAGTTATTTAATTTTTGATTAGAGGTCAGCAATTAATATTGCCATAACTTTGGTTCTAATGAAGAGAATTCTGTGACATTTAAAAGGAACCTTGAGATGGGTCCTATCAAAGTACCTGCAGAATTTCATTAACATACCTTCACGGATTTAATTGATATAATGAAATGACTGACGAGTAGAAGACAAACGAAATGAGACTTGCATTCACTCTCGCATTTGTAGTGTATTTATATTACAATATTATGATACATATCGATGCATGTATAAAAAGATGTGTTCGTCCAGGTTTAAATAACAATTCGCACGAGAAGTCTTCTCTAAAGGAACTTGTCTTTTTTCTAATATTAATAAAATGCCGGTGATCTGTCAACCAGTTCATCAATGGAATTTGTAATTGTACAATACCTACAATAGAAAACGTATAATCATTAGGAATGGATTAGAGCGAAAAAATTTGTCTAACGATTCGAAGGTTTTGTTCAATCGTATCAGAGTTTTTCTTTATAATAACTGTTCTGAGAACGTTTCAGCTTCTTCAAGGCGCATTTGGCCGCAGTGCACTTGGCTATTCGATAGTTCCTGCCTATCCCCTTGAACGACCCTTTGCCGAAGACGTCGACGGTCACTCGAACTCGTCTGCCATCGGCTAGCTTCTCTGGCTTCCCGAACTTTGCTGTCTCCGGCTCCAATTCCAACAGCTCTCTGATGGGAGACTTGGGCACGTTCGTGCTGAATTGCTCTGCAAAGGAAGGGAGGGACAGAAGGAATGAACGAATAAACGAAAGAACAAAACGACAAAACGAAATCAGATTCACGGAATCGTATCAGATTCGATATATATCTCTCGTACCGATTTCGTTTTTCATGATTGCGTAGTAGACGCTCCAAACGGCGTCGAGAGACATGCCGCTGTCCAAGTAAATCGCACCGGCCAGGGACTCGAAAACATCTCCGAGAGCTTTCGGCACTTCGACGTCCTCAGCTTCCTCGCACTCCTCGTCGCCGATCAAATAGTACTGCACCGACAATGAACGTATAATAGTAAAAAAATGTTAACAGATTCCGAACGAAGCTGTGATCATAAATGATCGGACGTGTGTATGCACCTCTTCGCTGATCGAATGCCCATTCTCCTCTTGTATCCTGACGAAACGGTTTATCACGATGCAGAGGCCCGGCGAGAGATGCCTGAAGTATTTGTGGAATCCGCACCTCACCGCCAGCGAAGCGAATATCGTGTTGTTGACCAGCGCCGAGCGTAGATCGGTGAGCGCTCCCGGCGAGTGTTGCCTCGAGTCCTCGTAGAGATGCCTCGTTATCAAATAATCTGAAAGACGATCGGAGTCGACGGATCATTAGGAAATTATCGCGTGGTCGCCATTATTCGTTGATCGTTTTAAACGTACCCAAAACAGCATCTCCCAGGAACTCGAGCCTTTGGTAGCAATCCGTCAGCCTGTTCGGCTGATAGGAAGCGTGCGTGAACGCCTGGAGCAGGTAACTCATATCGCGGAACTTGTAACCGATGCTCTTCTCGAGATCCTCGTATCCGTCCAGCATCCGGCTCAAGTCCTCCTCGGGGTCGGCGGTGTGACGCAGAAGGGGATTCTGCGGCTCCCCCAATCTTCCGTACCTCGTCTACGAATTCGATCGACGATTATCGTCAGACGACGTTACTTTCGAATACACTATGACACGGCTAAACCGACCTGAGTCCAAGTGGTCCGACCGTTGCTGTCGACGCCCTTCGTGTAGGGAGTGCTCCCGGGGATCCTGTCCTCGGGTTCGCGTTCCTGGACGAGCGTGACCTCCTCCGTAGGCAGCACGTGGATTCCTAGCCAAGCCATGAACAGCAGAGCTCCTCTGGGCCCACAGGCGATCAGGTAAGCGCCGATCAGCGCCTCGACGCAGTCCGCGATGCTCTTGTCCGGGATGCTGTGCTGAGTTATCAAGTTGTACGGAATGAAACAGGTGACGGCGGAGGGATCCACCGCGGCGCCCGCCTCCGATCTCATCGATTCCAGCCGCAGTTCCGTTCGCCTCACGATCTCCGTTAGGGTTTTAGTAGCAGCCTCCTTGCCGGGATCACTCGCCGTCGCTTCCCGCTGTTCGTTGTTCCTCGTTAATTCGCCGTCGTTTCGTTGAACGAGCTGAAAGTCATGGCCGGTCCAGGTCGACGAGGGTACTACGCCGGATTCAATAAGGGCTTGCTCTAATTCTTTCGGCACGTAGTAGCAGGGCGGCAACCAGTTGTCGTGAGGCTCGAACTTGGTCGCGATCATGCTCTCCCCCAGACATTTCCGTCGGCCCAGTCTATACAGGTTCAAGTTGCTCACCTGAAAATCCAAATGACCAAACCGTCAATCGAAGACCAACTACGATGAGGTGAACCGACGAGGATTTCTATTCACTGCTGTATTCGTCTGTCTGAAAATGATCTCACGCACCTGTTTCGATCTGAGATGGCTCAGCTTCCCCTCGTGAATGTTCTCGTAGGTGCAATATAAGTACGTAGTGATCGCGTACTTGAGGAACGAGTCGCCGATAGTCTCGAGCCTCTCCAAATTGATCCCGTCGTTCGCGTTGGACATGGTCAACGCCTGTAGAATCAAACTGGGACTCGGCCCCGAGTGGTTCTCCAGCTCCGGCTGATGATCAAAGCTGAACAGATTCTCTCCTTGGTAACATCGCGACTTCTCTGAACTCTCGCCATCGACTTCCCGCCTTCTCTCCTCGTCCGTCAGAACCTTCTTCGAGTCACTTTCGAATCTCTCGACCACGCTTCGTACGTAAGAAACGTGTCGTCGTCGTCTCGCGTTCGAATCGTCCCTCGAATCAATTCCATTTAACTCATTCGTGTCGTTGTTATCCTCGATCAATTTCGATTCGTTCAAAACGGCGGGGTCCTCGAGAGGCTGCCTTCTCTTGATAACATTAACAGCCACGTCGAATGGGACGAAGGCACCGCTTTCAAGGATGTGAGCCTCTTCCAACCTGGAGCACTCCAAATGGTTTTTCCTATATTCCTCGTAGGAGGAACCGTCGTCGTCGTCGTCGTCGTCGTCGTCCAGCGGCCAGAGCATGTCCTCGGGCTTCAGTTCGGAATCGAGCATGTCCATGATGGCCTTCTTCCTACTCATCTCTCTCCTCTCGTCTTCGACGGCCTCGGCCACGTTATCCGAGGTGTAAGCTATCTTGAATCTATTCTTACAGACGACGTCGTCCTCGTTTTCGCTCTCGTCGTTATCGTAGCTGGAGTCGCTGCTCGAGTAGAAGTAGTAGTCTTCGTTCGAGGAGGTGCTCATGTCCGAATCGAAGTTCGGAGAAACGGAACGAACGTAGGAGAAATCGATTCCCGACGGGAGGGTCGTGAAATTCACAGGGAACACGGCTCCCGAGTCGAAGTTCGACGGCAGCTCCGTTATCATCTCGCTGGACCACGTGCCGATTTCCAGATCCGAATTGTAGTCTTCTCGATTCGTTCCATTCTTATCGAACTCCTCTTCTCCTCCTCCGTCGTCGTCGTCGTCGTCCTCCTCTCGTATCTCGTCGATCTTCACCGGCTCGGCGTTCTTCAAGGAACGAAAACCGACGCGCTCCGAGTTGTTGTTGTTGTTGCACGAGAACTCGTCGATTTTCAATGAAAACTCGTCAATTCTCAGAGGCTCGGACAAGCTCAAGATCGTACTCGAGTTTTCGGACGCCAGCCAATCGACGCTCGACAGATTCTTCGAGGTGATGGCCCTCGTTCCCGCGTCGTCGTTCATCCTTTGCATCCGGGATCCGAGACTTTTGCCATTCACTTCGTTTAGCTTCGCGGTTGCTGCTCCCTTGCTCCTCTCGGAATCCTTGGCTCGCTTCAGGACCTCTACCAAGCTCCAGCCGAAGTCCAACGGCGGCCACTCGAACCCAGCCTCGAGCTCTTCCCGTCCGAGATTTATCGCCCGCGCCACTTGGCAGCGGATCTGATCGGCCAGCAGCAGAGCGTTGATCCTGTACAAAATACAGGGAAGGCAGACGGCTTGCCGCCACAGGGACGCCGGGAATGGGTGTATCGAGCACAGCTCGGCCACGAGTATCTGCTTCTGCTCGAGGTTCTCCCGCTTCGCCCGCTTGGTCTCCTCGCTGCTCGTAGGCAGGGCGACGCCCTTCCTGTTCACGTACCTGGGTGTCAGAAAGTTCAATCTAGCCGACGTGTGATCGACGTCCAGCAGCGGTTGGTCCAAGTTCTGTATCTGTATACCGTACTTCTTCGAGTAATACTCCTCGAACGTGGCGTAGTCCTCGCCGGGGAACGTCGACTTCGGATTCAGATTCGTGCATATCTCGGCGACATAGAAATATTGGGGCTGATCCTGGCTCCTGTACCAAGGCATGATCACCGCGTCGTGGTACTTGCCCGGATCGAATTGAAAGTTTCTCCTGACGGACTCCGGGACTTTGGTCGGCACCGCGTTTCGATTCTCGTAGATGCACTCGAGGAAATCCCAGTCCACCGTCACGTCGTCATCGTCACCACCGCCGCCGTCTTCTCCGGTATCCAGTTTCACCGGGACTATCATGTAAGAGTTCTCGGAGGTGTTCGGGTCGTTGAACAGCATCAGGTACTGCTGCAGCCTGAGCACGTTGGTGAACGTGTAATTGAGGAAAACGGCGATCTTCTCGATCTTCGTTTCGTCGATCATCACGGGCCGTTTGCTTAGCTTCAGCTTGACGCGGACCTCGCCGGATCGCGTGTAGATGGGAAACGGGCAGAGCTTCGGTATCTCCTTGAGGGTGATTATCCCGAAGCCGATGGCCGACTCCTCGGGAGGGTAGATCCGCCTGCCTCTGGTATTCTGCTCCTCGGGCAACGGACAGCTGAGAACCATGTTTATATGGTAGAGGTACGTGGGAACGCCGACGTGAGGCCTGCAGTCGGTCAACGCCTCGGCGGTCTTCTTGTAATAATACTGTCTGCGTTTCGTCGTTCCCGGCCTGGCCTCGGCAAAGTCCACCCGGCTCTCGTCCGGAAGCGCCGGCACTTCCACGTCCTCCGGCTTCGCTTTGAAATTCTCCTTGCCGATCGGCAAGAGGTTGTCGTCGATCTCGTTCCTCTTGTGAAGATCGACGCAGAGCTGCAACGCCGCCATCCGCCTGGCCATCGCCCGGTTCGGCATCGGGTACGACGTAACGACGTATTTCAACGGTGAATTGATCGGAAGCCGTAACGAACACGTGTAAAGGGTTTCGTCCCCGATCGTTCGACCGTCGATCGACCACTCCGGCGTCAACCGAGTGAACGTGTCACTGGGCAGCTTCGCACAGTATCGATTCACCAACGATATGGCCGAATTGAACGTGACCTTGGCCGCGTCTTCGGCTTCCAGTGGCTTGTAGCAGGGTATCAGGTCTGCATAACTGTCCGCCTCGTTCTCCTCCTCCTCCGTCGGCTCGTTGTTCGAGCACTTGGCCAGCAACGTCTTTTCCATGTACCGGTACTGCGCCAATTGGCGAACGGTCTCCCCGGAGCTCTCCTCGGGCACCAGCAGCACGTGCACCGCGTCCACGGCCCTCGCCCTGCTCTTGCACTGGACATAAGACTGATACGTCTTCGGAAAATCGTATCTCATAACGAAATTGCACTTAGGAATGTCAATACCTTCCTCGAGCACCGCGGTGGATATCAACAGGTTGCACTCGTGGATTCTGAACCGCTTCAATACCTCCTCCTGCTTCCTGTGCTCCAACTCGATGTCTTTCGAATAAATCGGATCTCCCTCGGTCCTCTCGATGGTGTACAGAGGCGATAGGAAGCTGAGCTTTTCGTCCTGATTCGAAACCTCGTTCAACAAGTAGAACAACACTTTGGCTACGAACGGTTTGTCCACGAAGATCACCCCGCAGAGTAGGTCCGGGTCGGTCAGCCTCTGCCTCTGGCTCCTCTTCTCTCTCCTGCTTTGGAACTCCTCGCCCCTCATTTGCTTCTCGGGCAACTTCTTCACCGCTTCACTCGCCGTTTCATTTGTACTTTCGTTTCGTTGCGCTCCCTCGCAGTCGACGACTCGATTATCCTTATTGTCGTTCACGGTCTTCTTTTGATCCTCCGACGGCTTAACGACCTTCGGTTTCTGATAACACTTGAGGATCTCTAATATCCTGTGCACTTTTGGACTGGTGAACTTATAAATTCTCTCCCTCTCGTTTAACTCTGAAAAGTAACTGTCACAGATCGCACGGATTTTTACTAAGACAGAAGATATCATGTTCAACAGTAGGTAATGTCTCTCGTACGGAGTTTTAACTTTCAGTTTCTCTGTTAAATACAATAGGGACAGAGCGGCCCGGTCGGCGCACCAAGGCCCGAGGGATTCGAGGATCTCCAGCAAGTCGTGGAGCATTTCGAAGGGTTTCTCCTTTGGGTCCGGGATACGTTGGATGTCCTCGAGGAACTCCTCGTTCGTGTAGATCTCCGTCGGATCGTGGCGATGATCCGTAATGAATTCCACGGCTCTGGCGATCTCTAAACTGATCATCGACTGCAGATCTGACGTCGCTGGGCTGCCCGAGTGTTCGATCACGTATTCCCTCGGCTTTGGGCTATACCTACGCGCATGGTCCAACTATTAAATACAGACAAAAAGAAGCGCCGGAACCTTTCTACGAACCTCAGTATAGACAGTATATCGCTAGCAGTCTCCACTTGGCACTCGAGGGTCGCCTCCACCTTGTCCAGCTCTGATTCCAACCTTCCAGGCTCGTGCGTGAGACTGAACAGCGGCACAGCTAAACCGATCACTCTCGCCTTTTCGCATCCCTCCACGCGAACAACAGACCGAACGATGTAATTCAGATTTTCGTCAACTATGAATTTGTGACACTCGTCTACGATCACCAGATTTATCTGCCTCGGATGCAATTTCTCTTCCCTCAACAGCTGTGCACAGGTCTTCGACGTCGTTAACAATACCTTGAATTACAAATCAAAATCCTGTCATGAATATCAATTTTCAATTTCAATTTTTACACAGTCAAGTGTGTCACTTGACATCATCACGTGACAGTCAATAGTGCCTCCTAAAGTATGCGAGATGAAACACACCTCACCTATGGATCTTCTATCCTCGAGGGAAAGTATATTGAATTAAATTGACGTGCAAGTTTTCTAATTACGGTTACTTACATGGGATGTTTCAAGTTTTTCTGCGAACTCGTTTTCTGAACAAGAATCTTCGCATAGCAAAGGCCTCAAGTCCGTCAATTGACGAATGTACGTTTCCTTGGTCACGCATTTCTCTTGGTTCTTTAATATGTACACAGACCTCTTACCTCCTTTGCTTAATGCTCTACAGACAAAAACAGTAGGTCGATTAGCTCTTGGGTCGTAAGTACTTCTGGTTCTGACAGCAGTCGTAAGTTGTGACAGTCGAACCTTCGATTGCTCGTGGCAAACTCCTGTATTACTTTAATGACTAGAAATGTCTGCTCAGAGCTTTTACCCAGACAGACGATGATGTCCCTGTCCCTCGCGGCATAGAACAACTCGACCTGAGCAACGATTTAATTAAAAGGAACATCCGTTGATAACAATTAACTTGTAGTCTCACCTGATACTCCCTGGGCGTGAATGATTTAGTGTAGATCTGATCGTTCAGCGGATGTGCCATTTAACTTCAACAGTGTACGAGATAATGAGTCAGGTTTTCGTTCGGTTTTTCAACGTTTCCCGTCCTTAATTGCGACTTTTTTTTAATTAACAGATCTTTCCGAACCGATCGTCGCTAGGGATCCTAAGGTTGAAGCAGGTTGGAGCAGGCCGCCGGAATCCCGGTGAAAGACGCGTGCGCCGAATTTTCTGTATACAATTGAAGTTGTCGCGAATCACAACAATCATCGAACAGCTGGATCTATAATTAAATAATTAATGAACGGTTCGAGTTTTAATCGAAAAACGCGCTTTATATTTTATAATTATACATGTTGTCAATTCGACGATATCCATGATGCTGGTGTCATTATACTACACGACCTGCAAGCATTCTCCTCTGCGTTCGATTCGTCGTTCCCCAAAGAGCCTCGCGCCCTGGTTGGGTCCTCCGTGATCCTCATCCGTTGGTCAAGTCTTTCCATATGTGATCCGCAATTGGCCAACGAGCTTTCCCA
Organism: Ceratina japonica; assembly: GCA_019453355.1. NCBI lineage: Eukaryota > Metazoa > Arthropoda > Insecta > Hymenoptera > Apidae > Ceratina > Ceratina japonica. The sequence goes on along the minus strand of SMSR01015120.1, from coordinate 31,523 downwards.
TTGTCATGTGACGATCTCTTCTCGTTATTTATGTTAAAACATTGCATTGTCTCTCGTCAGGTGTATTTTTCAGCAAAACAATAACAACCAACTCTATTTTGATCCGATCGAATCGAGGCGAACCGTGTTTTCGTTCTTCCAGTAGCTCGTAACGTTGATCTCGGTGAGGAACAATTAAGTCCGAACAAGAGGACAGTCGCGACGAAAATATTTGCTGACGAAAGTGATGGCGATTCTTTCCAGTATCGTGAAGTTCTCGTAATTCGACGCCCCTGTTATGTCCCTTGACGATTGTCCTTCATGAACTTTACGCCGCGCTCCTTTCAACGCGATTCAGACATCTTTTAGCCTGCCCAGACGCGAGACGTTGGCGACGAAGAGCTGGTGAGCGTTTAACCTCCAAATCGTTTGTGTTGCCAAGATTTCGTCGACCCTGCATGATCCTCTTGGTTTCCAGATGGGAGAGTCTGGATACAAGGATCTGTTCTTGGGACTAAAAGCCAGTCCAATGGACGGGATAGTGAAACAAGAGCCTAGTCAAGACATGGGCCCTTCGTCAGCCTCTGTGCCAATTCCTGGAGGCCACAGAGGGGCTCGTGGCGTCTACGATCAATTTTCACCGTCTCCGTTGGCCTCTATGTGGCCAAACAGGTGTCACGAGCACGTTGAGTCACCTTTCAAAGTGGACCCCGATCATATGGATGATTTCTTCAAATCTGAGAAATGGGCGGAAGACGACGATATACTCCAAGTAGACAAAGCGGACTTGATCCAAGGTAGGGATGTTTGATACAGTATTGATATTTCTAATATTGATATATCGATAGTGTGTATTGATATTTCACGTTGTGATATATTTCAATATTGATACTCAATAAAGAATATCGAAGTTTTGATATTCTGCAAAATTATTTTTTGCACTTAGTGCCTAGAGTCACTAAATGCAGTCACTAAATTCAGAACTGAGACATACCGATTTCCTTAGGAAAGAGAAACTGATTAATAATCCAATATTATGTTTAAAAAGTATACACGGAAAGTTTTGAGAGNGGATGATTTCTTCAAATCTGAGAAATGGGCGGAAGACGACGATATACTCCAAGTAGACAAAGCGGACTTGATCCAAGGTAGGGATGTTTGATACAGTATTGATATTTCTAATATTGATATATTTTGTTTTAATATATCTGTGTATCAATCTTTTAACTATTGATATGTACTGATATAAGATATCAATACAATTAAAAAATATCAACATCTTNATAATATTGATATATTTTGTTTTAATATATCTGTGTATCAATCTTCTAACTATTGATATGTACTGATATAAGATATCAATACAATTTAAAAATATCAACATCTCTAATCCAAGGTCCGACGTTGGCTGAATTGAATGCCAATGACGACACACTGTTGGGCGATTTGAATTTCGACGACCTGCTGCTGCCGGAAGAGAGACTGCAACCCTTCAAGATGGAAACAAACGTGACTCAGTGCGCCGGGCCATTGTTCAACGACAACGTGGGATTCGCCCCTAGTAGCTTCCCGCAATCTGGATACAGGAACGTTTATCCGAATTATAACGTGAACGCACATGGGTTTGGCTTGAATGTGAACGCAAATGCAGACAACGTCGACACAGTCAGCCCAAATGCTTTTCCGAGCCCTGGAACAAGCCATGTGGCGGGCAGCAGCACCGCGAGTTCCTCCACGTCTCCACACCTGGTGAACAAGCCGAACGGTCAGTCGGCGCTCCACGATCTGCTGCTGAGACGCTGCGAGAACTCCTCTTCGTTCGACTCTGCCGCCCCCTCGTCCCGAGACCAGTTGATGGACGGCGTGACCACCAGTCCGGGTAATGGTAAAGCAAAGGTCTCGAGGCTGTCGATGTCCGCGCCTACTAGGACGATGGGTCTCGAACAGATTTGGGCGAGGAGAGAGCCCAGACCTCACCTGCTCAGCACCGGGAGCTTGGGAGTGGTCGAGGCCGGCTCGACCAGCAGCCTCAGCACCGGCGGCGCTTTGAGCCCGGATCCCATCTATCACATCGATCACCTGAGCCACGACGAGGGGTACGACGACAGTGACGAAGATAGTGATCACTACGACGACTACAGCAGCGACAATGGTAGGCGATTGTTGGAATAGTTTGCGAAACGGTTCGTTCCAAATTCCTCGCTACACCGTTTTCGTTTCAGACACGGGTGGCAGCGACGGCGAGGAGCCGAACCGGAGCCTCGACTCCAGCAGGGAGAAACATAGCAAGAAGGAGAAATACTTCTGGCAGTACAACGTCCAAGCGAAGGGACCGAAGGGCCAGAGGCTTGTGGCCAGGACTCGGCTGGAGGATCCGCATGTATTGAACGAAGCCACGGACCCCGTGTTCAGTCCCAGTTGTGCCCTGCGGGGAATAAAGCACAGTGGAAAAGCTAGGAAAGGCGACGGGAACGATTTAACACCGAACCCAAAGAAATTGTTCAGTATAGGAAGGGAATTGGACAAACTGTCGAGGATCATTAACGATATGACGCCTGTATCCGAGCTCCCGTTCCCTGCCAGGCCCAAGACTAGGAAGGAGAAGAACAAACTCGCCTCCAGGGCGTGCAGGCTGAAGAAGAAGGCCCAGCACGAGGCCAACAAGATCAAGCTACACGGCCTGGAACAAGAGCACAGTTTAGTAATGTTTTAAAAAAAACTGGTTACCGAGTCGTTTCATGCAATTAAGAATGCAATTGTGTTTTCAGAGAAATTGATACACGGAATAGCACAGGCCAAGCAGACCCTAGCAGCTAAACTGACGGAGCCGAACCCCGAGAACCAGGAGGAACTCACCAGGCAGATGGAGAGGTGCTACAAATCGGCCACCAGTTAGTATCTCATCGTCTCATTCCGTGATCTGTCAGGATCATAAATCGACTCTGTCTTCGAATTTTTACAGAGATACGGATAGCCAGTCACTCGACGGAGTTCGTGAATAGGGTCCTGGACAAAGTCAGGGCCGGGGTAATGGACGGTGGCATCGACGACTTTTAACAACTTTGCCGTTTGACTTTAGTCGAATAATTGAAAAATGAACGATTTTTGTTTGCCGTAGACTCGAATTCTCGAGTCCCCGGCTGGATTCGAGTCAGGAAACTAAAAGAACAAGCGATTAGTATTCGAATTTGACATTTAGAATTTAGCTGTATCCGTCGAATCATTATAGAAATGTATGTTTTGTTACATTAATTTAATTTGAAGCTGTGATAGTATCTTTGGAAATTGTTCGCGCTCTTGTTCATTTTGTATCCTGCAATGATCGCATTTGCAACGTTCGTTTAAAAAGGAACAGCAACGATTATGTTACATTCTGTTGTAAATATATACACGGGTTTTCTTGAGTGTCATATATGTATATATATATATATATGTGTGTGTCTGAAAATATATACATATATATATATAAATATTTATTGTATATAAGGTTTAAAAAACGTTATCATTAATATATATATATATATAATATATATATGTACTATTTCTCTAGAATTAAGCTTTTTATATATATTAAACTTAACGTTGTGAATATTATAAATAGATGTATAATCTTGCGTATAAAATACTAAGCAAGTAATGATGACGCATATACTTATTTCCTTTTTCTCTAGATTAACTGTGCGCGAATTTCGAAAAATCAACATAAGCTTCCGAACAAATTTAGATGAGATTTCTTGTTATTTAAGATTAAAGATAGCCTATGTACAGTTTGTGCACTCCGGTGATACAAGGTAAGGCAGCAGGATGTCGTATTTACATCCATAAAGACTACTTTAACTTCTTTTTCTTAAGCATCGCCTTCCTCTTCTTTTCTAAAGCCTCCATCCTCATGTCCTCCAGATCTTCCATTATACCGATCTTCGTCGAGACGTATTCCTCCTTCAACTGCTGAGCGAAGCTGCTCTCCATGGCCCTGTCATCATCCTCGTCGTCAACGTATCTGTACTTGTTCTTGTCGTATCCAAAGATCTCGCTGATGCACTTGCTGTAGTCCGCGTTGTCTTCCTCCACTTCGTCGACAATGAAATCGTCCAGCTCTGAATCGTATTCATCCTCATCGCGTACGTTCAAGCGTCGTTTCTGCCCGACTATTGGCTTCCTCCCTCTGTCCCTGTGATCGATTGACGGCCTCGATTTCGAAGTAGGCGGCAGCTGTCTCACATTCCTGTCGCCCTGTAGACGGCTCTTCAGAAGGCCGTTCTTCCCTTCGGCAGTCTTCGCGGCTGCCGGCTTAACCATTTTCTCTTTCTTGATGCTTGCACTCTGCTCGTCGATTTGAGCCTTGGTCAAGGAGAGCTTCTTCTTCTCCTGCTCCAGAGCCTGCCTCATCTCCTCCAACTTCTTCCTTTCCATCTCCAACTTCTTTTTCTCCTCGGCTATCGAATCCTTCTCCGTCGGACCATTTACTTTATGACCATTATTTTTACTTGAAACAACTTTAGACGCATTTTGCACAGTTGTAGTAGTTGGCACGGTTGGTTTCTTCGGCTTAATATCTGATGCTGAACACTGTGGTGATTTGATATTCGTTTTGACACTCGAATAACCGTTCGTCTTCTCTTTCTTTGGACCGTTCTGTGATTTACTGTTATCGTTATTGTTGTTAATAGTGGTTTTATTGTTATTAATAATAGTAGTAGTAGTATTAGTAGTAGTAACAGCAGTAGCAGTAGCAGCAGCAGCAGTTTTGTTAACCAGACCGTTGGCCTCTGCCTTCCTTCGCTCCCTCCACTCCTTCTCTTTCGCGTACTCCTTCATCTGCTTCTTAGTTAACAATCTCTCAGGTTCCTCGACCTTCGGTTTCACCTCGATCACGATTGGCTCATGCTGCTTCTTCTCGGCGATCTTCAACAGGTCCGCGAAATTGATGGGAGGCGGCATCGACGGTCTTTTCTTTTTCTCCTTTGGCTCTTCCTTTGGTTTCTCCTTTGTCAGTTCTTCCTTCGGCTCGGGACTATCCTGGTTCTCGACCTCCTTGACCTTCTTCTTCCGTCTGTGGCCCATCGCCTCTTCCATCTGCTGCTGCTTCAACGCTTGCTTCACCCTGTCCTTGTATCGAATGATTCTTGTTAAAAATCAGTCCTCAACAAAATTTAATTGATACATAAGCATTTGATGCCATACCTTCGTTGATGCAATGTCCTTTACAGTTCTGTTCTTAGATTCCTCGAAGATACTCTTCTGCGCGGGCATGCTGTTGTACTTGGTCATCAGCTGGTTGTAAAAGGCAGAGGCCTCCTGCGAGACGTAACCATAGTCATCCTCGTCTGGCTGAGAAAGACCTGTGTACAGTTCAATATGACATTTTGTAGTTGCGTTTGATGCGTAACAATTAAATGGTCATCGTACCTGCCATCGTAACAGCTGTGTTGTCATTGTCCACTGCGTCAGCCAAAACAGATTTGTTCGCAGCTTTACATACTTTCAAATGCTTGTTGATTCTGCTCTGTGCCTTGTGATCTCGCAATGCCAGCAGGTTCTACAATAAATACACGGTAGTATTGTTGTAGGCGTTCAATTAATTCAGACAAAAGAATCTGTCTACCTCTCGCTTCTTCTTCTCTTCCAAAACCTTCTGTCGCTCCTCTTCCTCTTTCTTGGCCAGGAATCGTTTTACATTCACAGACAATGTCTTATTTTGTTTCGCTGTCTTCTTCGGAGGTGCGAACTTCGTTTGGTAGCAAGCGATCGGCTGAAACGATTGTTGTTAACATCCATTTAAGGAAAATACACGACTACACTCCAATCAATTTGCGAGTACTCGAGTAAGTATGCTCAAAAACATTCACACGTCACTTCGTTAAGTATTGCAAATACGAACCTGCTTGGCGTTCTCGTTCTTCTGGGCTACGTTTAACAGCGTGCCGAAATCCATTTTCATTGCAATTCGACCAGCTGCTAATAAATAAATTAATTAAACATCGCACGGCACGGTTTCAATTTCTATTTCTTTCTGGAAACTTTAGCACGAACCTACACGAACCATTCACTCTTTGTACACTGCGTGTAACGTGCAATGAACGTGGCTAACGATCGACGGTGCTGCCAATACTGCCGCTATGCTTGCAATAGTTGCAATGTCTGCCAACTATAAGCATGGCCGTAAAGCAGCTAACTTCGTGTCGAACGCGTGCTTACATGATTTTTAAAATTCTTTATCGCCTTACGATAGAAGATAGGGAACTAAAAAAATTACAGGACGTGCACGCAATTGAAAATTACGTCCATGAATTTTTTCAGGACTTTCCGTTCAATGGAAGCAATGAAAATAGATAATTTATGCCAGGCGTTTGTTCAACATGGACTCTCACGATTCGTTTACAGCAGGCGTTTGACGATTCTGCCTTTGTCAATGATTTATGCGCTTTAGGACTCGATTGACGTAAATTGATTAATGGGGCTGAAAGAAGGAACTCCACTCTCCACTTTGGGCCGCATTCGAACTCATTCCGTCGAACATGAGCAGAATTACCGACGATCAGACTCGCAGATATTTCCCATCGTTTATATAACATCAAAGTCGATAATACGCGCTTGAATATGTATCTCCTAATTAAACTTATGTATCCGAGCCTGGACTACGTGTCCTTTGTTCATTGAAAGTTTGTTGAAATGTATCCCGAGAAGAGATCGAAAAAAATGTGTTCATCGGTTACTGATTGCGAAGATCAGGAAATGGTACAGGACTGCTGTCGAACTCCGCCAGATATTGTCAATTGAATATTAAACATCAATTACGACCTACAGGGAATTACCGTGGATTTAAGAAGCGACACGTTGACGAAACCCACCGAGGAGATGAGGGAAGCGATGAGGAACGCAGAGGTCGGCGACGACGTCTTCGGGGAGGACCCGACAGTAAAACGTAAGTAATAATAAAGATGCACAGGTGCAACGTTGATCTTGTTTCTCCTTTTAGAATTGGAAAAGAGGGCTGCGGAGATGGTCGGTATGGAGGATGCTTTGTTCGTCTCCTCTGGAACATTGGGAAACCTGATCGCAAGTACTGTCCTCGATTTCTTGCAGTTTCCAATATAAAAAACATCCATTATTTGACAGTAATGAACCACTGCGATGCACGGGGATGCGAAGTATACTGTGGCGAAGACTCCTACTGTTTGCAACAGCAGACCAGAGGTGCTCAGCTGGCAGGCATCCACCTGAGGCCTCTGAACAATAAAAGCGACGGGACCTTCTGCCTGATAGAATTGGAAAGAAAACTACGCAAAGGCTTTGATCACGAGCCTGTCAGCAGTTTGGTGATGGCAGAGGACACTCTGAATGGGAAAGTACTGCCACTGTCCTGGCTCAGGGATCTGGTATCGTTCTGTAAACGATTCCAATTGAAGCTGCACATGGATGGAGCCAGGATATGGAACGCTTCCGTGGCCTCCGGGGTTCCCGTACACGAGATCCTGCAGGGATTCGATTCTGTCATGTTCTGTCTCAGCAAGGGTCTAGGTAGGTGATGCTCGACGTGATGCTTGTCAAAGTTTAAACTCAAACCGTTCTTCAGGCGCTCCCATAGGATCCCTCCTTTGTGGAACTAAAGAGTTCATAGTTAATGCGAGAAGAACGAGGAAAGTTCTCGGAGGAGGCATGAGGCAGGCCGGAGTTTTGGCTGCCGCAGGCTTGCTGGCACTGGATCACGTTCCAAACTTGATCCGCGATCACGAGAAAGCCTCGATTATTGCCTCGACTATCGCTGGATTGGGTTCAAAAGTGTTCTTGATCGATTTAGCCAGCGTACAGACAAATATGATCTTCGTGGAGGTACGTTCCGACGTCCCGCAAGCCAACAGTTTGTTCGCTAAACGTTTGAGGGAGGTGGACGAGCAGGAAGTCGTCGTCAAATGTCTGGCGTTGAACGACGGCCTCGTTAGATTCGTCTTTCATCGCGACATCGACGAACGATCGGCGACGTTGGCTGCGAAAAAGATCGAAGCCGTGATGAAGGAACTGGAACGAAAGCTTTCACGTGGAAACTGACAAACATTGTATTCGCGAATATATCGTACTAAAATATAACAACTGCCAAACTAAACTTGTCCAATCAATTGTTCGTTCGTTTGACACTTTGTCAAAACCTTTTGTATTCGTCCTTTACACCTTTTTATACACCTTTTTATTTTCTAATTCTCGTCCTTTTTTATATACACATACATGTACATATAGTATCCAAAATGCAGATCTGTACGATCGAGTAAGCTGTTACTTGATTTCGTTTCAATTAAAACGGAGAATCGTAATTCTGAAAACGAATTATAAAATTGCAGGCCCGAGTGCAAGCAGGACCAGCAAAAGAAACCGTCGATCATCGAAGCAAAAACAAAGCTCAAAGTAAAATGAAACTATCACCCTTACTAATTGAACGAGTCCGTTCAAACTTCAAACCTTTCAATTGTAGTTAGATCACGATGACACGTGTAACTGTTGCTGCTGTTGCACCCAACGGCTGTGCTACGTAAGTACACCACGATTGTTTCGTTCACGTTCGTTTACGTTACATTCGAATTTGTTCGTAGAAATATGTCCAGCCCGAAGTGCCCAAGTCGTTCGCGCCCATACGCGTAAGTCTGTTAGATCTAACAAAAAAGTTTGGAATTGATTAAGTACTGTTCAAACACGATGACGGTCGTTGACGCCGTAGCATTATTGGAAATCGAACATACCGATGGAGGAAAACACCACGTACAAGCTCTCTTACTGGGAAAATCCCTGCGAGATCATCGAGCCGATCCTGCCGCGAGACTGGCTAGTCACCGGAGACGGCCCGCTGTCCGACGAGACGACATACAGAGTAACGGATCGTCGACCGTCGAANACAAAGCTCAAAGTAAAATGAAACTATCACCCTTACTAATTGAACGAGTCCGTTCAAACTTCAAACCTTTCAATTGTAGTTAGATCACGATGACACGTGTAACTGTTGCTGCTGTTGCACCCAACGGCTGTGCTACGTAAGTACACCACGATTGTTTCGTTCACGTTCGTTTACGTTACATTCGAATTTGTTCGTAGAAATATGTCCAGCCCGAAGTGCCCAAGTCGTTCGCGCCCATACGCGTAAGTCTGTTAGATCTAAGAAAAAAGTTTGGAATCGATTAAGTACTGTTCAAACACGATGACGGTCGTTGACGCCGTAGCATTATTGGAAATCGAACATACCGATGGACGAAAACACCACGTACAAGCTCTCTTACTGGGAAAATCCCTGCGAGATCGTCGAGCCGATCCTGCCGCGAGACTGGCTAGTCACCGGAGACGGCCCGCTGTCCGACGAGACGACATACAGAGTAATGGATCGTCGACCGTCGAGTTGAACGGAGACATTAATTCGACCGCTCTTCAGAATAGTTACTTCAATTACTGCGGAGCGAAGCCCGAGACGGCGATCGTGCCCTGCGACAAGCAGTGGCTGGGCAGGGGACCAATGCAAGACGTGACCACCCAGAAGCACGATTTCACTTGGAAGAACATACCGCTGAGAGACCCTATCATTGCGCCGAACAACATCTACTGTCAGCCCGAGAGACTGTCCGGTGAGAGACCGAATACCGTATCTCCGGCAGCAGCTTACCTAAACGAGTATCCCACCGCTGTTCCTCAGATGACACAACGTACAGGCTGAGTTATTTCCCGGCGAACTGTCACATGGCCGCGCAGTCCTACGCTCCCATAAGACAGTACGCGAAGCCGGACGTGCCGATGGAGGACTACACCACGTACAGGCTCAGCTACTATCCGAACGACGTTGTCAAGGTTCTTATTTCATGTTTCGGAACTAAAGACGAAGTCGCTCCTTTCGCTGTTTTCATCGTCAGGACGAACCGGCGTGGGATAAACAAGAGTATATACCGCCGACGGAGCCGATGGACGGTTGCACAACGTACAGGCTGAGCTACTGGCCCCACTGCGAGCGGAGGCAGCCTCCGATCATCGTTCAACCGACGGAGAACCTGCTGAACGCCGGCTGTTGCACAGACAACAACACGACGTATCGTTTGAGTTACTTCGGTTGCGGAGGTGACAAACGGGATCCCATTGTGCCTCCGGCCAACATTCGCTTCTCCAACTGTCCCCTTTCCTACGATACCGTGCACAGAGTCAGTTTCATAGTGTTTTTAATATGATACATTACAGATACAAGTGATACAATATCTGTTAATTACATTGGAATCTAGATGAGCTTTTTGGGCAACTGGTGCGTGAAACCAGAGACACCGATCACTCCCTGCGACAAGCAGTGGCTGGGCAGAGGTCCGATGCAGGACGTCACTACGCAGAAACACGATTTCACCTGGAAGAACGTGCCTGTGTCGCCAGATCTGCGCAGAGAGGACAGTCTCGCCACTGCCTGCGCGCCTTTCGAGAGTAATCATTCACCGTAGATCGAATCATCCCGCGTTCCGTACTACGATGTTATCCCGTTGCAGGATGCACGACTTACAAGCTGTCCTACATAAACAACGACAAATGCCTGTTACCGCTGCCGAGCTACGCGCCAGATCGCACTTACCGTCCTTCGGACGTTCCTATGACCACGGAGACGATCATGCAGCTCAGTTATCAGCCGGTGGACGCGGTAACGCCCGTAGACAAGCCGTGGGCGGAGAAGCCCCAGTACCAAGTCCCAACTACACCCATGGATGACAATACCACCTACAATTCCAGGTTACTCAAACAGTTTGACGCGAATTTCTTACGCACCATTCCGATCACGATCTTATACGCACCCCGAAAGAACGATCCGTTCGCGATGTCATTGCCATAATTCCTAATTAATCGTCGATTTGTGACCGGACGTTTTACGTTCGCAGCTACATGCTACCTGGTACGCTGGTTCCAATATGTCCGACGTCGTGTCCGCAACCGTGTCCGTGTCCGTGTCCTCCGTGTCCCCAAGCCGCCTGTCAACCGTGTTAAAAATTAAAAGTGCACTGTTCAAAAAAATAAAAGTGATTGCACCAGTTTCATTCGTTGCAAACCTCATTCTAAGCGATCCTTGATAAAGGCGACGATCCAACGTCGATCATGTGAGTACACGCTCGTTTTCCAAACCGAGGGCTGGCCTTTCTCCTCACAATGGAGTAACGCTTACGATCAGTTATGTAAATCGTTTAATCAATAATGACTCGATACAAGAACGATCGTTAGATCGAATCCGACAGAGTCTGAAACAGTAGTAGTTCTTTGCTCGATACTATTAATGCTCTTGAAACTCGACTTTGGTCTCGACAGATGAGGTCATTGACCCCGAACGTCTCCGTGCCATCCCCTTTCTGTTTACATTTCCATTTAGGCGAAACAAGTACCCTTGTAGTCGATGAAACTCNACGATCGTTAGATCGAATCCGACAGAGTCTGAAACAGTAGTAGTTCTTTGGTCGATACTGTTAATGCTCTTGAAACTCGACTTTGGTCTCGACAGATGAGGTCATTGACCCCGAACGTCTCCGTGCCATCCCCTTTCTGTTTACATTCCCATTTAGGCGAAACAAGTACCCTTATAGTCGATGAAACTACCTTATTGCGCTGGATAGAGGGAACATCGAAATTACAATGAATTTCCCTTGCGGGGACACGTATTTTTGAAAGCGCGTGGGCACGGTCCAAGTGCAATCAGCGAAACGTGTTTGCGTCCGTTAGAAACGCGAGCAAGGACAGAGCGAAGGTAACGGAAGCATAGCCACGGACAGGAATAACGCTGACGTAATTTCATTCAATTCCGTGGTTTGTGCGTAACGATTACCGTCCACCTGAGAAACAGACGCAGATCGCTGTTTCACGCTCATTAAATAATCATATACAATCGTACTTTAATATGAGTTACCTAAGACTACGATTATTCATTATTACAGATGACGAGGGTTTCACAATTGTTTATCGATCGGATTCAGAGAATAACATGTCTATATTAGACGTCTGGTTCGATTATTTCCTGATTATACCTTCATATAAGACTGTCGTTCTGTATCCTGTTCGCGCGGGTATGCATGATCAAAACGGGAATTGCGAGGGCGTAGGGACAGACCTCTGCTCCCAAGTAAGGCCGGTGGTTCATGTGGGTAGCTCGTACGCACGTAGGCTGTCTCTTAGCCATGAGATTCGTGACCCTCGATTCCTCCGAGGATCAGTAGAATCTCGCGAACGCTCCTCGGAGGAGCACCCGTTCTCACGAATCGTATGACGCGAACGGTGCACCGATCGATTCGAGTTAGGAACGGTTGTACAAATGTAACACGGTAGATTCGGGATTGATCAACGATGCGAGCCTCGTTACTCTTCCTATTCCTGGTAAGTCTTTTCACTTTTTTCAAAGGAACGTTGCGAGGGAAAATTTCTTCAGGCCGACGAGACGTGGCTTTAGATCGGGAACAGGAGTTCTCGCAGGGGCAGCACGGAGAGTCTCATTGTCAGATCGTATCTAACGTTTCCTGCGCTCTTCTCCCTGTATCAATGGGAAGCTTTCGCAACCGTTGTCTTTTGTTACTTGGGTAACGCACAGGACAGGAAACAAGGTCGTTTACATCGTTCTGTCTTTAGGAAAACAGCGTTCGTTTCGCAATATTCTCCTCTGAATTCTATCAATGTTACCATTAGTTGTTCGTTGTCATCGGCGTTTTTGCATTATTGTTATCGGTTTATTGGTCGAGTTTCACGATCCCATTTTCTCCTCCACTTTCACTTTTACGAGTTTGAGAGCCCACCGTACACGTACGCGCGTATACACACACGAGTCCATACGCAAATGATATCATCGTGACATATACGGGGAGGCTGAAATCTTCTCTGAAAACTTTTATATAATCGGAAATTTCATCATTTTTCATTAGATCGATAACGAGAATCGTGGAATAACGTACCGTAGTGTTTCGTTTGAAGGCTACTGATTTATGATTATTTTAATGATCAGTCTCTCGTGGGCAGCGGGGTCGAAACCTTGCCTGCTTCGGAAGATAGCGTCGTTCGCAAAAAGAGGCTCTTCCGAGAGGAGAGCAGCCGGGTCGGAGGAGCTCTCTGCCGCTCACAGTCTCACCGCCGCTTCCAACGTGCTCGCTTCGTCCGCTCGACGATCGAGATCACTCTCTCTTTCATTCACTCTCGGCACCGTGAAAATTGTAAATAGATCAAAGAAAGAATGATCGGCTGACGTCTTCGGGTTCTTCGATCGAAAAATCTCTCGTCTCTGCTAACGTATCGATTTAACTTCGCCGGTAGAACATGAATTATGGGATAACGATTGTTAATCAACGACCATGCTGTTGAGGATAATTTGGTGGCTGACCTTGCTGAGGGTAAGAAATTCGTGAATCGTAAAAAAAAATCGACTTATGTTTAAAGATTCATAAGTCGTATATTTACCGCGATGACTGTTTGCAATCGGAACGATGTTCCAGTTTGAGTCACAGGCGCTACTCATTAATTTTCAATTGACGTGCGTACATAGCATGCCGATACGTTTTTTCTTTTATTACATAGACTCGGCCTTCGTTAATTCAAATTGCAACGCGTAACGCGTCGCCTCTAATTATGACTCGGTTTCACCGTGCTCGTCCTCGTATACTTAATTTTCACATCGCCTCGTAGAGCGGTGTCTATCGATAGACACGGTTCGAAACATCGAAAAAAGACGCGTATAAAATTGTCCTCTATCTTTTTAATTTAAGTGAAATTACCGTGACTGGGACTCATTGTCTCCGGTTTGGTACAGTCCCGTAGCGGATTTTCACCTCCGTAGCCTCGCCTTTCCCTTCCCTTTGTCCTCGATCTTATATACTTAGTTGTACATTAACTGGTCCCACCGTTGTTCTTCGAGTCCTCTCACCGTCGCCCTTCGTCAAATCATGATCGACTTGCGGAAGGGACTGTAAACTTATTTTAATTTACGTCTCAGGGTACGGTGCTTTGTCTCTCCCCGAACTTGGCAGAGGCCGAGAGGAGCGGGTGGAGCCTCAACCCGGGCACCCAGTATCACATCCAAACCGACGAGGGACCCGAAAGATTCTTCAGGTTCCAAACGTCGAATGGACAATACAGGAAGGAGAAACGATTGGCGGACGGTACCGTGATCGGGACCGAGGGATGGCTGGACCCTCTCGGGTATCTCCGATTGAAGGATTACATAGCCGACTCCAATGGATTTCGTATTTTAAAGTCGAAGATGGTCTACGTGGGCAAGGAGAGGCCCATCGATGACGCGGTGGCCGAGGCCAAGCGAGTCCCGGCGCAGACCGGGATACTGGTGAACCCCGTCCGACCGCCAAACCCCTTTAGGTATAATCTCTTCTCAGAAATCGGCGATTGGCGAATTTAAAACTGTTATTTATTTTTCAGAGAATCAAACGAAAACGTTCCGGTGACCAACGAGATCGGGTCGTCGTTCGCCTATCGACCGAGCCCGAGCACGCCCGTCGCCGTCCCGAGCACGTACAATTCGAAACCGGAGTATGACGGAACGTACACTGTACAGAACGGTTTTCAATATTACCTGAAGCGACAGTATCACGAAGAAGAGCAGCGGCCGGATAACGGAGCCGTGGGATCGTTCGGGTACATCGACCCGTTCGGTATCAGGAGAGTCATTTATTATAAGACGGATCCGCGAACAGGCGGATTCGTTCATCGAAAGAATAATAGATACGTTGGGTTCGCCGCCACTCCCTATGATCCCACGTTGTCCAATTTGTATAGGCGAAGCGCGAGCAGAGCTGTTAACACGTGATTTGTACGATCGTCGACGGAAGCTGGGTGCCATAAGTTATGCTAGTATCGCTTCTCGCTAATTTATAACTGTTGTCACACGCTTATGTTAAGAACTTTTAACTGACGATAAGATCGAGACGTGATGATTCGTTAATATGTAAGTGGATCAATCGGAGACGACTTGGGTCAGGGATCGGATAGCGGTGGGCGTCGAGCTCATCTGAACCAGTATCGCCATGTACGTCATGATCGTTCCGAAAAACTGAAAACCGGGAGACGACAGAGTTAGTAGGTCGAACTAATTAATAGGCCGCGAAATAAAATATTATTATTTCGTCACTTAAACATGCGCTTTTAGTTTCTGTTCACTCTGTTATAAACGCATAAAATCCCTTTACTAATTAATTTAGTTATTATACTTGCCATTTTCGTGAGCTGGTTGTTGAGGTAAACGAAACCGCCCGCGGAGAAGCAAAGGGGGTGCAGAACCAGCTGCAGCGAGAATTGCTGCATCTGAGATTAGGCAAATCGATTAGAAAATGCATTCTTACAGTTCTCTGATTCCTTACCTCATCTCGGATGTTCTCATCCGAGTAAGAACCTTCCAGCTCTCGGAGATACTGTCCAGTTACCGCTGCCTGCAAAACGAGGTTTCACTTCGAGAACAGATTAAGGAGTCGGAAAATATAACGTGACGAACCTCGTTATGGACCGCAGTGCAGAGATTGTTCACGGCCGCGATTTTCCCTGAGTTCACCAGGAACCAGAAGCTCATAGCCGCGATGGCTTTGCTTTCCCAAATATCGGAGGGTCTTTTCAGTTTCATCAGCTCAAAATAGGCGTTGTAAAGAATTCCGATTATCACCGTGAATTCCACCACCAGTTCGAGCAGCAGCTGGTAGCAATAACTTGCATTCAGCACCATGGAAATTTTGACGATTTCCAAATGGACGTGCCTGCGATCAGTAGTACGTTTCTCGATCAACGAAGCGTTACGACAAACGAGAGTGCAAATGCTACCTCGCGGTTTGAAGAAAATGTTGGACAAATCGTTTCCTATTAACGTAATTCATTGCCACTTGAATTCTTCTGCTCGCGCTCGAGTCCGCTTTCACGTATTTGGCTTCCACATTGTTGGCCGTGGTCGACAATCGGCTCACCTCGCACATCGTCATGTTCAATTTACGCAGCTTATCTCTTAACACTCTGCAAAAATCAATCTTTTTCCCGATCGAACCTACGAAAGGGCTTGGGAGAACAAATTGGACGATGCGCGTACTTCATGAAAGTGCAGAAAGTGAGTACCACCATCGAGTTCACGCTGAAGGGGATGTGTATGAGGACGCAGAGTCGTACCCCGTGCAATATGCCCACCGCGTCGGTCATCCAATAGGCGTCCATCGCATAGAGGCTGAGCATCGCTATAGTCCACATGGGGATTGTTTTTACCACGCACCAGAAGAATTTTGTGTACTCCCGCTTAACGCTGAACGACTCCAGGGTGTCGTCCACCTGTTCGCACCTTCGTATAAACTGCATCGAGTCCTGCGTGGGCGAGAGCCAAGAACGGTACCAAATAAAATTTGCAACGACGTTGTATCACAATTTTCCTTGCTTACCTTCGTGTGAGCAAGCCCGAGAACTATGGACACACAGCTGACCACGATGTTCACCCAAAGTACAAACGTGTAGCTGATCTCCTGGTACGCGGCCCAATTAATATCGTTCACGTTTCTGCTCCTGAACAATAGAATATAAAGAGTGGTGCAAATCGCGATGTATAACAAGCTGAGACAGTAGGCAGGACATCCCGAGAAATGGAAAACGTCCAGGCAGAACGCTCTGTTCAACCAGACGATCGGGGCCAGGGCGCAGCTCAGCCTTTTCGCTTGAAACAGCATCGCGAACGTTTTACTTCGGATACCTTTCTGTAGCGGTGACCGAACGGCGAGTATGACGAGCGTCAAGTATGCACCATCGTCATTGCCTGCTCGCCATTTAATTAAAATTCGATTATTCACGAGTTCGATCGACTGGAAATTGGCTGCGGCCTTTTAATTGTCACCTCGCGTGACCGGCTCATTTATTATTGCAATCCTTCCGACGACAGGGAGACTCGTTGTTGCAATATAATTAATCGGATCGTTGATGTAATTGGACGGACTCGCGGCAAGCGAAACAAAACTGTGAAAACGCAACGTGTTATATGGAAAAGTATTACAATGATTTATTCTCATTCGTATTACGAATAAAATAAAGGNATAAAGAGTGGTGCAAATCGCGATGTATAACAAGCTGAGACAGTAGGCAGGACATCCCGAGAAATGGAAAACGTCCAGGCAGAACGCTCTGTTCAACCAGACGATCGGGGCCAGGGCGCAGCTCAGCCTTTTCGCTTGAAACAGCATCGCGAACGTTTTACTTCGGATACCTTTCTGTAGCGGTGACCGAACGGCGAGTATGACGAGCGTCAAGTATGCACCATCGTCATTGCCTGCTCGCCATTTAATTAAAATTCGATTATTCACGAGTTCGATCGACTGGAAATTGACTGCGGCCTTTTAATTGTCACCTCGCGTGACCGGCTCATTTATTATTGCAATCCTTCCGACGACAGGGAGACTCGTTGTTTCAATATAATTAATCGGATCGTTGATGTAATTGGACGGACTCGCGGCAAGCGAAACAAAACTGTGAAAATGCAACATGTTATATGGAAAAGTATTAAAATGATTTATTCTCATTCGTATTACGAATAAAATAAAGATTGATCACCCTGGTTATCAAACACTTAAATATACATGTAATATGTAGCATCGAAAACTAAAATAATTAATTATGATTTATTGACGCGGACGTTGGTTCTACCGATTATGGTCAATAGTCCGTCGTCTTGTAGATCTCTGAGCGCGTCCTGGAACATCTCTCGGGAGATTAACGACTCGGAAGACTGTCTTAAATCGGCGTAGAGCTTCTGCTGACTGATAACGTGCACCCCGTCTTTGCTCTCGATCAGTTTCTTCAACGCGTCGGCCAGTTCCTTCTTCTTCCTCCTAGCTGCCGCCGATATTCCAGTCGTTATTATGTTGATATCTATCTTTCCACTCAGCGGATCGATCGCCGCCTGCTTCAAAGCCTCCCTGTGCAATCTGGAAGCAATAACAATTTCATGATCGTTTTCCTTTTACCGCCTTGCCTCAAACGTAATGAGAACGTACCTCCAAGCTTCCTCCACGTCTTCCAGCTCAATAATAGGGCTAAGCCTGAGCTTCGCGTGAGCCTCGGCCAGTCTTATCAGGGCCTCGAGCTGTCTGGGATAAGCGGTGATCTGTCCGCGCCCTCTGCCCACCCTCCTCATGTCCACGTACGCTTGGATCAATCTCTGCTGGCTCTCCTCGTTCAAAGTCGGGTGGACGTGCTCCTTGGCGAACACTATGTAGTCCCGTACGAGACTCTTGCTCATCTGCTCGTCCTCGTAATCCTCCGGGTTCTTATAATACAACGAGACCATGTGCGAAGCTAGTTTCCCGTCGTAGGCCTCGTCCTGAGGATCCAGGATCAAGAAGATCAGGTCGAAACGAGACAGAAGCGTGTGAGGGAGCTTCACGTTCTCCACCACCTGAAAAACAGTTTCTTATCGTTAACAATTGCTACTTGTTGGGAAAACTACGAACAAAATCGACGGGACCATACCGTGTTGTTCTTGTTCCACTGCGATTCGCTAGGATTCGCAGCAGCCAGTATACTGGTCCTGGCGTTCAACTGACAGATGATGCCAGCTTTAGCAATGCTCAGAGTCTGTTGCTCCATCACTTCGTGAAGCACGGACCTCGCGTTCTCGCTCATCTTGTCGAACTCGTCGATGCAGCAGATTCCGTTGTCCGCCAATGCCAGGGCACCGGACTGGAGGATCAACTGACCCGTCTCTGGGTCCTTGGTCACGTACGCGGTTAATCCGACCGCGCTGGATCCTGCGATTCGTTCGTCAAACTTAGTAAATATATATCTGGATCGAAAGTAATCGTTGCCTTACCCTTTCCACTGGTGTACTGCGATCTGGGGACCAAATTATAAACATACTGCAGCAGCTGAGACTTGCTGGTGCCCGGGTCGCCGCACAACAGAATGTTTATGTCCGGCCTGAAGTGTTTCCCTAACGGAGATACGGGTTTCTTGGTCCCACCGAACAATTGCAGTATTATCCCTTTCTTGACGTCGATGTTCGCGTAAATACTAGGCGCGATGTGTCTGGCCAGCCGGTCATAGATATCTGGCTTGGCGGCTTGCTCCTTGATTTGATCTATCCTCTCCGCGCTGAAATTGTGCTCCTTACCATCTTCCTCGTTGTGCAACCTGTGAACATGTAACGGTTTCCAAATGATTCAATGACGGTTCACTGACAATCTGGTTGAATCTCACCTCTTCGAGCTGTATTTCCTGAAGTGTACCACGTCGACGTAAGTCCTGTAAACGGCCTGCAGACAGTGCTCGAAATTCGGCTTGTGCGTGGCAGCCCTATAGATCCCGGTGACGGAGACCCGGTCGCCAGGCATAACGGCGTCAACGAGATTGTTGTGAGCGAAGGCNCTGGATCCTGCGATTCGTTCGTCAAACTTAGTAAATATATATCTGGATCGAAAGTAATCGTTGCCTTACCCTTTCCACTGGTGTACTGCGATCTGGGGACCAAATTATAAACATACTGCAGCAGCTGAGACTTGCTGGTGCCCGGGTCGCCGCACAACAGAATGTTTATGTCCGGCCTGAAGTGTTTCCCTAACGGAGATACGGGTTTCTTGGTCCCACCGAACAATTGCAGTATTATCCCTTTCTTGACGTCGATGTTCGCGTAAATACTGGGCGCGATGTGTCTGGCCAGCCGGTCATAGATATCTGGCCTGGCGGCATGCTCCTTGATTTGCTCTATCCTCTCCGCGCTGAAATTGTGCTCCTTACCATCTTCCTCATTGTGCAACCTGTGAACATGTAACGGTTTCCAAATGATTCAATGACGGTTCACTGACAATACGGTTGAATTAAATGTGACCCCTCACCTCTTCGAGCTGTATTTCCTGAAGTGTACCACGTCGACGTAAGTCCTGTAAACGGCCTGCAGACTGTGTTCGAAATTCGGCTTGTGCGTGGCAGCCCTATAGATCCCGGTGACGGAGACCCGGTCGCCAGGCATAACGGCGTCAACGAGATTGTTGTGAGCGAAGGTAACGATGGTGGAAGGCGTTTGGCCCTGCGCCATCTCGTCTGGTGCTTCCTGGAGCTTGATCATCTGTTTGTCCGAGAAATTACTCAGATTGTGAATCAGAGAGAACGAGTGTTTGTGCGAGCAGTGGGCGCAGAGGGTCGGCTCCTTGGTCTTGCCCTTCTCCACCTCGAGCATCACCGTGAACCCGCAAACGCTGCACTTGAAACAGCCTTCCCTGAGCTGAGGCAACAGTCTCGAGACTCTGATCACCATCCCGGGGATCGTGATCAACTGGTCGACGTCGGAAGGATTCAGTTCCCGCATGTTCCTCACTTTCTCGACGTTGAACAGACGGACCTGGATCTGGTGCTCGAGGACCGCGGACGGGAACTTTTCGAAGAACAATTCGTTCGCCGCCATGTCCATCGTCGGGATCACTTCTTGAGGATAGGCTATTAACTGCTGATACAGGTGCTCGTCGAACATCTTCACGTGGACGCAGTTCACATTTAGATAAGGTTCCTCCAAAGTGTGGATTTCTTCGAGCTTTTGTAGATACAATGGCTGGACCGGATCCATACGATCCGTTTCCTCGTCGTTCTCTATGTTCGCNACGCTGCACTTGAAACAGCCTTCCCTGAGCTGAGGCAACAGTCTCGAGACTCTGATCACCATCCCGGGGATCGTGATCAACTGGTCGACGTCGGAAGGATTCAGTTCCCGCATGTTCCTCACTTTCTCGACGTTGAACAGACGGACCTGGATCTGGTGCTCGAGGACCGCGGACGGGAACTTTTCGAAGAACAATTCGTTCGCCGCCATGTCCATCGTCGGGATCACTTCTTGAGGATAGGCTATTAACTGCTGATACAGGTGCTCATCGAACATCTTCACGTGCACGCAGTTCACATTTAGATAAGGTTCCTCCAAAGTGTGGATTTCTTCGAGCTTTTGTAGATACAATGGCTGGACCGGATCCATACGATCAGTTTCCTCGTCGTTCTCTATGTTCGAATCGACGTACCATTGAAAGAACGATTTGAATTTGCTCTTACACTGATTTATCACCACGTTCGTGCCCCATACCACGAGCTGAGGACCCGTGCCTTCTCCCTCTGACGTCTTATCGTTGTGCTCTGACGCCTCACTGCGCTCTTCTGCTATTGCTGGTTCCTGCACAGCAAACTGTCGCAAACGCCTGCCGTCTGTGCTGATGTCTGGTCTGTGCCTGACGGGAGTGCCTCGTATACCACTTCTAGGCGTTCTGATTGATCCCAGGGAGCTAGGTGTGCCATAGTTGATCGGCGATGACAACTGCAGACCAATCTCAGAGCTGACCTGGCTCGAGTCAGCTGCGTGTTCAGCTGCGCTGTCCCTTTCGGAGGAAGCCAGGATCGTCGGTGGCCTGGTGCCCAATTCCTGCCGATTGGCACTCCACCTGAGAGGAGTCTCCACGTTCTCTGCTGCATTTCTACCTGTCCCTATTGTTACAAATTAACCCTTTTAGTACCGGGCGAAAAACAGATGGTTCTATGCGAAGATAACCGGACGAATTTGACGAATTTACTAGGGTTCGGGGAAAAGCTCATAAAAACCAAACTAAAAATGATATTTACGCAATTCGAATGTGCTACGAGGTTAGAGTAACGTTTAAAGACACTTACTGGGAGTACCAACGAGCGAAGGAGAACGCACTCCTTGAACCTGTCTCCTAGGAGTTCTCGGACTGCTCCTTCTGGGACTGTTTATCCTTGGCGACCTGCCAGGACTCGACATCTTTTCTTCGATAATTTATTGTTCTTCAACGAAACTTGTACGCAAACTTGACGGGCTTGACGGTTGTTCTCTTGCTGTTCCCGCCATCCCGATCCCGCCAACGGAAGGCAACGGAAGCTCACGAAGCGCTCCGCGATCTAGTTCGAATCAGCGGCGCGGCAAACGGCTCTTGTAAAAGTATCACTAAAACTCGACTAGAAACTATTTTACTATCAAATTATTACGTAAAGTGTAAGAAAAATGTATTCTACTAACGTTTTAATGGGCACTCGTTCGTCTCCTACCACTGGATGTCTGGGGCAGACTACACCGGCTCTTTAAACGTGGCGAGCTTTTTATCTTTTGAAACACTTCTGCACTGAGACACTTCTCGACGAATTTTGGAAACTTATTTATATGACATGAGAAACGTTGATGGCATGAGATTTGTTGTCGTTGCCGCGAGCGTTCTCGTTTCCGGCAATGCTGCCAATTTATCCGGTACGTTCAGTCGGTCGCTCATCGATGAAGGACGCGCTTTCCCTCATGACCGACGACGAGGCGCTCGGTGAGGAACCGGGATAAATGAAAACACAGTGGGGGTAATGACGTCTGGTCCGCGAGCTCCGCGAGCTCCATTCACCGATGTGACCGGTCGTCCCTTCCTTCGTCCATTCCGTAAGAAAGTTTGTCCTGCTTTCGATTACCGTTCCAGGATCTAACGGAATACGTCCCGGAAGTGGCCGTCCTTCTGTTCTCCGGTCAGACGCGAACCTGTTCCCCGTCCCTTGTCAGAGGACAAACTCCAACGATCAGGAATGTCTTCGTGAAACCGATCTCGTTACCGCGGAACACCGAACCACCATGACCGTTGCTGGGAAAGTAAGTAAATATTGTCGCTGGAGAGATTTCACGTGTGGGCCTCGAGAAAAGAATGGCTGTAGAGCGTATACGATTGATCTTAGAAGTACATCGAGCGTACCATCTCGGGAAACGAGAGCAACGCCGAGGACTCGTCTTACGACAGCGATTACGAGGCAGAGGATGTCAGCACGTCGAGCGTCCCATTAGAATCCCAGGTAATTACGACGTAACGAGCCGATGTTTACCTCCTCGTCCGGACGGGTATATGGGACGAGGATCAGTCTTTAACGCAGCGATCAACGTTTGTTTGCGATACATAGGTGTCCGACTCGCGTCACTCCGACGTCTCGAGGACGTCCTCGGACACCCTGGCTGCGGAATTCGCTGAGTACGTAACAGTTGAGGGTAGCTCTGCCTCCGTCCATAGTCCTGGTACGTCCCGCGTCTTTAAACTTTGTTACCGATCACCTTCCGCGGACATGAAACTTCATCTCGTGTAAACTTAACAGGATATGCGGCCAGAGTGGAGTTCGCATTAAAGCTGGGCTACACAGAGCGGCTCGTGCAAACGGCGTTGGAGAAATTAGGCCCAGATCCAGAACAGAATGAGCTCCTAGCTGAACTCATCAAACTGGGAGCAGCCGCCAGCTGTTCCCAGAAATCTGAGGAGACTACGGAAGGGTACTGCGAATCCGATGGGAGCGAAGCGAATCTTGGTTCCGGTCGTTTACGGTCGGTCGTAATCGACGGTAGCAACGTCGCCATGAGTCACGGGAACAAAGAAGTATTCTCTTGCAGAGGAATAAAGATCTGCGTAGATTGGTTCAGAGCCAGGGGACACAAGGAGATTACCGTGTTCGTTCCGAAATGGAGGAAGGAAACGTCGAGGATCGACAATCCCGTGGCAGATCAAGAGATACTCGGAGAACTGGAAAGAGACAGATTGCTGGTCTTCACTCCTTCCAGGTGACTCAGTCTTCAAATCTACTCCGTAATCAATAACACGAATTTTATCTCGTTACGGTTTGTAAGTCGGGAAGATCGCTGCCAGGTCTTTACGTCGAGTCTCGTGATTGATTCAGATTAGTGGGCGGGAAGAGGATGGTCTGCTACGACGACAGGTACATTCTAAAGCTGGCGGCAGAGGTGGATGGAATCGTCGTGAGTAACGACAATTACAGGGATCTAGCACAGGAAAATCCGGAGTTTAGGAAAGTCGTCGAGGAAAGGATACTGATGTACACGTTTGTCAATGATCGCTTCATGCCTCCCGACGATCCCCTCGGCAGGAGCGGGCCGACCCTCGACAATTTCCTGAGGGTACTGCCCAGGAAGTCGGACCCGGCTCCGCCTTGTCCCTACGCCAAGGTATTCTCCCGTCGCTTTTTAAATCGTATTCGGTCCTAAAATCGACGAGATCTATTAACGATTCGGCGTTGATTAGAAATGCACTTATGGAAATAAGTGCAAGTTCCGGCATCCGGAGAGAGGCTCTCATCCGCAGAAATCCGTCACGGAGAAGCTGGTCGAGCACGTGCAGAGACACCTCCAGGTAAACGACATTCCGACGCGACTTCTCAACGAAACTTCGATTCCTCGTTGTTTTGTATGATAATTGTCACTGAGGTGTTTCAGCATCAACCGTTGTGCAAAGCCAAGTCGGCGATGAACAGCACCGTCAAGCTACCGTCGCCAACGGTCCCCAAGAGTAAGTCTGTCGAAAATGTGACTATTGATCAGAGCCAGCCACTGCCTACCACCAGTTCAAGAGGTGAACCGTCTACGATCAGTCAAAAGCGAAGTCAGACCGCGATTTCAAGTCGCAGCTTCTTTAACATCCTTATTTTCTAGTCGTTCATCGTTCTCCGTGCTGGAGAACGAGCAGACCAGAGACGGAGGCGCCCAACATGCACAAAAAACTCCAAAGGCAATTGACTCTGAACCCCGTGTATGATCCGAGGCTTTTGCAATTGAGAGATCGTCAACAATCGTCGCGAAACGGTGCTGCCAGTTCGACGCAGGGTAACGAGAGCACGGTTCGGCATCGACCGTTGACCAGACATTCCAGCCACGAGACACCGTTCGCACCGACCTCGAGGTAAACCGGAAGTCGGAGAAATCGACTACGGAAGTAATTTTCATCCGTCAGTTCTCTGTCTTCTTTCAGTTCTCATCAACACCTGACTCGAATTGCGTCGGCCCCGGACTCCTACCGACCCTTCTTTCGAGCCACGGCCAACCACGAGCTCGCTTCGGGTTCCAATCAACGATCGAGCGGCTCGGAAACGAGCCGGTTATTGTCTCCCGTTTGTTCGCCAATGCCGACGGAGGTACTGAGGGAGTTCCTCGACGCTAGGTCGAAGATTCACTATCACCTGGCGAATATCTTTCCCGAAGAGCACGTCCGAAACGCGATGATGATGCTGCCTTTCGAAACAGACGCCATCGAAATCTGTCTGGCGATATTGAACACCTACCCGCAATCGTAGGCCCTTTAAATCGTTAATCATTGCTCCGGGAGTATCTATATGGAATCGAAACGGTTACGGTCACAATTAATCTAGCAGTTTTTAAAATACAAATTAATTCCGACCGTGCTCTCTTAAATGATTTCCATTCGAACGCGGAAACCTACACGATCCTCTCGCGAATGTTCTATTTAATATTTATATTTATTGTGCACAAAGATCTGTCTATTTTATATCGGTCGCATCCACGTGTTATTTTATGTACGATACAATAGCATAATATATTATTCGAACGACGATTTATACGAAACCCGTTTGTCGAATCGTATTTCTCCTCTGTTTACGGACCTTCGCATAATTTGATGCATCTCTCACAGATAGCGGACAAAGGTACAACACCCGTAACAAGAATAAATGTTCGGAGTTTCGCTTATATATTCGCTTTCATCATATCGGACCTTGGTCGAATCGGTCTTCACAATTGTTCACTCCAAGTGAATTGTTTCCACTGTTTCATAAAGGAGTCACGACGTCGTGCATGGCGTATTTCCACGTCCAGGACCGTGCGATCTCGTCGAACCTCTCCCTATCGTTCATGTACATTTCTCCTAACTCCGGTTCCATGCACACCTGCGAATCAGTCAAATTATTAATACTGTGCAGAAGTTTATAAAAGGGAACGTTCGATTCGGGGGTTGGTACCTGACAGTAGGGATCGGTCAGCAGGCTCTGAACGCTGATCAACACCTTGGAAATGGTCAAAGCGAGGGACCAGTTGTGATGAATCGAATCAATGCCTACGTCTCCGTGCCTCGAGACATTCGGGTGGAGGATCTTCGTCAAGAATCTGACCACCGGTGGGTAAAGGGGATAGCTGGAACGCGAACGTAATCGAATAAACCGCAAGATCGTTTTTGAGAGCTAACGAGACAATTCGCGTACCAAGTGTAACCAAGTACCTGCAGGGGACCTGGAGGTACAGATAAAATAAGCCTCCTTCATAGGGGCTCCCCACGGGCCCGGTGATGGTGGCCTGCCAGTGGCAGCACATCTGATCCAAAGGAGTGGCCTCGATCCCCTCTGGGGGATCTATTCTTAAACTCTTGAGCTCGCTGTGCAGCCTGTTCTTCCTCCACGAGTTCTCCTGGATTCTGGGTGGCCTCGATCTTAAACACGTCTGCGCCAGGCAGGTCTTGCACGGTGCGGACGAGGCCAGGTAATCGTAAACCTAGCATCACCGCGTCGATAATGAGTTATTAGTCATGTTTGTCGAAGACTGGAATTAGTACTGAAATCGTACCTTGTACCAGTTTTTCACATAGCCGATGGGTTTGTACAGTGGCCAACGGAGTTTTACATTCCTCTGCCATTGCTGGGAAGTGACATGAGTGGAAAGCAAGCCGAACCACCTCCTGCAGACGTTTGCCGCTGACCAGAGGCTCACATCGTCCAGATGGGAGAACACGACCAAAAGAACCTCGGGCGGCAGCCTCTCCATGAGGCCTGACTCCATCCCCNCAGTTTTTCACATAGCCGATGGGTTTGTACAGTGGCCAACGGAGTTTTACGTTCCTCTGCCACTGCTGGGAAGTGACATGAGTGGAGAGCAAGCCGAACCACCTCCTGCAGACGTTTGCCGCTGACCAGAGGCTCACATCGTCCAGATGGGAGAACACGACCAAAAGTACCTCGGGCGGCAGCCTCTCCATGAGGCCTGACTCCATCCCCGACTCCCACTCGTCCCTTTTATAGTTTGCCAGCATTTCGAGTCGCTCAGAGAGGTTGTAAGACCTGGAGGGCTCGCCGCCCTGTGGTCTGTAATTCCACTGTAACTGGAGGACACACATGGGCCGCTTGGAACTACAAGCCTCCAATTCGTGCTCCCTTCTCTCCAAACCGTTTTCCGAATCATCGTTCTTCTCCGCAAAACAATGTAATCTGGAGTTGACATTTTGCAGAGGATNTGACTCCCACTCGTCCCTTTTATAATTTGCCAGCATTTCGAGTCGCTCAGAGAGGTTGTAAGACCTGGAGGGCTCGCCGCCCTGTGGTCTGTAATTCCACTGTAACTGGAGGACACACATGGGCCGCTTGGAATTACAAGCCTCCAATTCGTGCTCCCTTCTCTCCAAACCGTTTTCCGAATCATCGTTCTTCTCCGCAAAACAATGTAATCTGGACTTGACATATTGCAGAGGAATCTGCTGCTGCGGTTGCTGCTGACTGGTTCTCCTCTCGTGGTAGTATAACTCTGTAGGTTCATCGTTCCCAGAATCCTCGTCATCTGTTTTCTACGATCCAATAAATGTGATTAACTCGAGTTTATGTACACTTATACTTGTGTACACTGGCTCACGGTTGTAAACAATGCATTAATCATTATTAAAATAATACGTAATTTAAAAATAATACATTGATCATTATTAAAATAATTAATAATGCGAAACTAATGCATTGAAATTTTCACAACCCTGCACTGGCTCACCAACCTCGCTGAACACTTGCAAGGGACTGACGTCGTTCGGAAAGAGAAACGCATGGCAAGTAGGGCAGACAGGTTCCTCGAAGCAGGGTCCATAATAACCATTACAAAAGGTACACATCGCTGTCTGAAAGCAAAAGGTGGAGTCGTTCGTTTAATCTTGATACGTGTTGTTGTACGACGACTGACGATGACACGACGTATCGTAGAATTGTACGCGGGGATTTAAATAGACTTACGGGAAAGTGGAACTCGGGGCAAGGGATGTACTCGACGAATTCATCGTTGACGTTTAGATTCTCGTTGTAGACGCGATCTTGGTGGATCTTCTCCTTGTTGACGCGCGACTGGTCACCCAACACTTTGTCCCCAGCCATATTTAAATAACTTACAATTACAAAAAAATAGTAATACTAAATACCGCTCGTTTATTTTGTTATAAAGTGTCTGACCGCGAGGACAAATCGCCATTGTCGTACAGAAATTACAAAATGGCTGCTGGGTGAATTTGATTGCAGCGCCGCGCGTTGAGGAACGCTCAAACACTCTTGCGCGCAACAATCTGATATTCGAACGTGGCACCATCTAACGGAATGAAGTCGCGAACTAAGCGTTCTAGATTTCTTCTCTGATACAACGAGACGATTTAAAAAAAATGCAAATATCTCGGTTTTTGACGTACCGATTTTGACAAAACTATAGAGGCATGTTCAAAAAGGGCCTCTCTAAATGGTCCCGAAGTTTCATTAAGATATGTTGACGAGCATGATTGATGTAATTAAAATTCCAAGTCGAGCCTGAAACTTGTCATGAAAATTATCTGTTTTTACTTCGTAATTCAGAACGTTTAGTTCGCGAGTTCATTCCGCTAGATGGTGCCACACGTTCAATGCCAGACACAACGAGACGATTCAGAAAAAAATGCAAATATCTCGGTTTTTGACGTACCGAGTTTGACAAAACTATAGAGGCATGTTCAAGAAGGGCCTCTCTAAATGGTCCCGAAGTTTCATTAAGATATGTTGACGAGTATGATTGATGTAATTAAAATTCCAAGTCGGGCCTGAAACTTGTCATGAAAATTATCTGTTCTTACTTCGTAATTCAGTACGCTTAGTTCGCGAGTTCATTCCGCTAGATGGTGCCACGTTCGAATATCAGAAATTGCGCCGCGGGCGCACGAGCTGCACGTGTGAATCACTTTGATTTAAAGATCCCTACTGCGAATCATTTCAAATTGGAAGTCTTTAATTGTATCTTTAATAATTCTGTAACATAAATAGGCTGCAAAGAATATTATTGTCCATTGAACACGTGATGATAAAGTCGATACATTAATATTAGCGCCTTCTGACTGGATCTTTGTTGTTGTATTCGTCTCGATTTCGAACTTCCCAAGTTCAAAATCTCTTGTTTATTCATTCCAATCCTTTGAGTGCTGACGGCTGACCCTCAATGTCCTTCGTACAACGAACATGAGTAGATATAACGGCAGTTAAGATAGAATTTAGTAAGTAAAACAATATTTTTCGTAATTTAACAAATTAAAAATTGTTAAAATTAATAGGAAGCTATAGAATATAAAATAGGGAGTGATAGAAATCACATGACATGGTACCGAACTTTTAGGTCATTGAGGCAGGAGAGGAATGGGCCGGTCTATTGCGTCTTCAATCGATCATATCAATCAATTATGATAAATAACTGATAAATTGAGGCATATGTACATACATATTGACAATATATCAGGAAAATGTTGTCTATAAGTGGAATCAGCAGCGAATTAAATGAGTTGACTTTTGCTATCTGCCGAGGGGATTTAAACAGAGTCAACTATTTAATCGGTGATAATCCCTTACCGGAGGGAGGATACTCTTTACTGTGTACGGCTCTCGAGTACAGACGCATTGAAATTGCCAAACTGCTCATGAGAAAAGGTGCTAACGTCAATCATAAGTTTAAAAACCTAACGAACACACCACTTCACTTTGCTGTGATAATTTGCGACATAGAAATTGTTAGAATGCTCATTCACAGATTTGCTCACGTGAATGCTACAAACGANATCTAATTAAAATGCAGATTGCTAACATGGACAGGGGAAATTTTGAGAATGTTCGCGTCGATACGGATATAAACTGGCCTTGGTTTAGGGAGAAATGTTGGGAAGAAATAGAAAGAATGAAAAGCATAAAAATTGACAATACTACCGTAACATTTTATGACATCCTGACGAAACCGGTACGGCGACTAGCATCGTTCGCGAGAAATGAAGATATTGTTAGGGAAATGAAACTGAACAATTACGAGAGATTATTTCCCGAGTACGCATGCATGATAAGAAGTAACTTCAACAAAGGTATGAAACGAAAGCAGTTGATAGACGAGAGCGAGAAATATTTCCGCATGCGCTTGGGTATATATTACGATGTTATGCCACGCGTTTGTATTGACGAATTGTTTGACTACTTCAGTGACACGGATTTAATGAGTTTGAAAAAATCCTATCATTAATGTCGTGTGCGTTGCCAAGTCGTTGGCTGTTCGTGACGTTCGTCGACGATTAATCGAAAGATTGTTGAATTATCGAAAAAAGTAAAGTTGACAGCAATACATGCCTAAATTTTAAATATGTGACACGAAATCTCTGTTTCTCAGAGAACAAAGAAAAAATTCCTTTTTTTTACTGTATAAAACCTACGTGTGTAGGAGAGAAAAGAACAATACCTTTTATGACAATCATTATTTAATTTAATATAACAGTTTATATTATTATTAGACTAACGCCGATTCATCTTGCTATGAGATCGCACAATTACCAGATAATTGAAATGCTGTTAAATCACAAAGTCAACGTCGACACGGAGGACGAGGATGGAAAAACTATTTTACATCTCGCCGTTAAACGAGAGGACTTTATGATGGTTAACCAAATTCTTTCGCGCGGTCCTGATATTCATAACAACAGCAATAAAAGTGCGCTTAAAATTGCGGTGAGCCGGTGTCGGGAAGGTTTTACCGTCATCGTCGAAGCCCTCTTACGATATGGCTTTACATTTGCTCCCGAGGACGCGAATGACTCTGAAGTATTGAGTGCTGTCATTGGAAAAATGTGCCCGGTAACTCTCCAAAATATGTTGAATACCTATATTCTAGTCCGTGATCTGTTCGAACCGTTAAGTATCGATTTGAAAGACAGATTGATGCAAGTTATCACGAGACTCGTGACGTGTTTCAATGTTTACTCTATCGTTGATCGCGAAAACACAGCCTTGTATCGTGCCCTTTTTCCTAATACCGACGATATTGATTGTGATGTAGAAAGTATACTAAAGGTTCTGACTCTGACGTACGAAGAATCTACTGCTAATCCTACGATCAGAATTTGTTTGATCGCGTTTTGTCTAGCCATCCAGAACGAACACAAAAATATAATAGAAGTTCTCGCAGAAAATTGTCCCTACGTAAACTTGAAAAGTGAAAGTGGCTCGGTACTGCTTCTTTTTGCCGCGGAGGAGGGAATAGAAGATATTTGCAAATTACTTATCAAAAGAGGAGTTGACGTGAATATCAATTATGGATCGACGGCGCTGCATCAAGCCGCTACATTTGGTCACAAAGACATCGTACAATTCCTTTTGGCGCACGGTGCCCGTGTGAACTCGAGAGACAAAAATGGCTCGACACCGCTTCATGTTTGTGGGGAAGTGGGATTACAACATTCAGAAGATGTTTGCCGTTTACTAATCCAAGCAGGAGCTCGTGTGAACGCGAAAGATGCATGTGGACTCACGCCGCTGCATCGAGCCGTTATGGGAGAAGACATTAATGTCACACGAATACTCTTGGCACATGATGCCGATATCAACGTGGAAGATAGAAGTGCCGCGACACCGCTTCATTTCTGTGCATGGAGAGGAGAGAAGGAAATTTTCGAGTTACTTGTCGAAAGTGGAGCCAACGTGCATGCCAAAACCAAAGATGGGATAACGGCGCTGCACATAGCCGC
>SMSR01015116.1:35199-62560 GCA_019453355.1 Ceratina japonica | reverse complement strand
GATAACTCTACGCTACATCAGCGATGATATCTGAAAGTTAGGCGACGAAACGTGCAGGTCTTATTGTTAGATATCTCGTATGAAGCTTGAATTAGGGGATATCCACATAGCTGAAGAAATCGGCCCTAAGCGCGCGGGGTAGACTTCAATTTGCTCGTAACAGTTTATCACGATTCATCTTCATTTTTCCATTATGAAGGAAATATTTCCCATGGTTGAGTCAGTTCGTACACGTCCTTTAGATCGTTACGTGGTCGTAGCCCCGACTTCCGGTACGGTAAAGCGACTCGGTGGGCTCTGTGCTCTGTGCGGCTCGCCTTGGTGGGAACCGCCCCAGCGGCGCTCACGTGTGTTACGTAATTTCTACTACTCGGGTTGACCCGAATACGGGGCGAGGCAGTCGAGGCACAAAGATTACGGCGTGCCTGGCTTGGCTTATACCGTGAGAGATTCCGATTCAGAGCGTCGTCGTAGTTTAGCTCGCCGCGACGGTGAGGTGTTTCGCTTCTGGATCTCCTTGAACCGAGAACGAAATGCTCGTGCAAAAGACAGGCGGCACCACGCCTCGCGACGACCCACAGGAAACACACCACGACACTGACACTTTCTTGCGTTAACGCTGCCGCCGGTGTACACGATCGTTTTCGTTACGTTCTCTTTTAATATTCGAAAGTATCCTTGACCAGGTTGAAAAATTCACTCGGTTTCAACTCAAGTTCAAATGAATACAAATTCGAATGAATGGCAAATCAAAAGTATATATAGACGTATAAGATTAGAGGCACTCTGTAAGCGACTGCATCGACGCAATAGAAGGAGTACATTCCACAAAAATGGTCTATTATCCTTGCCTAATGCAAATATCAGAGTATAAACATATATTCTAACCAGGATCAACAAGTTTCATACACATGTTGCATACACGTGGCTAGACAAAGAAAGAGATCACTATCAGATAATTTTCTCTTTTTATTCGGCCCGCCCACGCTGTACGCTCTTATATGTCTTTGGCCAAAAGTAATTTAAACTATTACTTTAACCAAGTATACTAGACATCACTTCGATAAAATCTCGAGAATCGGTTTTCTAAAATAAACAAGACACCCACGTGATTCCCTGAAAGCAAGGGAATGAAAAGTTGAGACCACCAATGCGACATTGATAACGTCTCGGGCGAAGGGCGAACTCCATTGCATTTGCATAACAAACCAATATCTGTACATATCTTTTTCCTGTAACAATCCGAANAACGCCTCTCTCCTATTATCTTTTCTACTCCAGTATCCATTACGAAATCCTGTTTTTCGCTTTGTTCTTCGATCAGGCTTACCGCTAATAAATATGATCAACGAGCTTGACAATCGCAAACCTGGCATCGCGTATCTGAGATTACGTGGAATTCGCATGTTCTAAGAATCCATACACGGTTTATAAGTGATCACCAAATTCTTCTTTTCAATGGTTATTAGCCATTGTTACCACATAAGATATTAGCCCGTAATGGCTATAAAATATTAAGTATATTACAAATACTTTCGATATTCTGATTACCCTTCCTATCTCAATTTTTCTATGCATAAAATTTGCATTCTGATTACTGGCAAGAACGTCGTTTTACAAAAAGCATGCACGAATACATAATTGTTGGTAAATAAATCCTAAATCAACATACACATAGACAAATTGCGATAGGTTCACGTGAATTCACTCACTTATCTATGAGTTTTATTCTCTCATTAATTGCTCTCCTTTTATTAATTCCTTTAGTCGATTAATTAGCTCGTAAACATTCTAATACTTAGGTGGAAACAGATTTATAAATCTGTCTATATTAGAATGGCGCGTGTCTGCGCGAAGGTACCGCAATTTATCCTTGTATATGCTGATTCGGGAAATGAGTTATCCGAACATGGGTGAACTTATCAGTGCGTGTGAAATCTCGTACAATTGACGCGACGAAAGGCCCCACGCCTTTTAATCTCTCGCACTCCGTGTTTCCACGGTCGCATATCTGTTAGGTGGTTTTGAGCCAGCGGGACGCGTTAGATTTGAATCGATTCTCACACTTGCGATACACCGGAATGCAAATAGAAAGTTCGGGCTGAATAGAATGTCTCTGCGGACCACGCCAATGAAAGTCTGTTGCGTTACGGTTACCCGTAGACGAGGCTAATCTCGGGGCAGGCTTGCATTTGTCGTAACCGTTGCAAAAGTCGATTTTGCTTCCGATTTAGGCGGCCCCGTGTTCTGTCCGGCAGGCTGATAATTTAGGAATTGAATCACGCTAACCGCAGGTGCCGACCAAAATGGCATGATAGCATGCCAGTTGTGGTGAAAGTCGCATTCCGAGTAATATTTAGATTGCTTCTACTTATTCTCTAGCGAATAACTGAAAAATCTAAACGAATCTTCTAGACTGCGAATTTTTGTTTTTCTCACGTCTAAATCAGATTTCGTTTATCATTATTATAAACTATGCTATGAGTCATTCGACTCAATGAATTGAAATTTTTAAAGACAGTGAGATGCAACATAATGATACGTCGCGATCTTTTATATATTCTGCATATCAAATGTTTTTATAAATCGGAAATTAAAAGTCAAATCCTCGAAGATTTGTACAATTAGTCAAAAATTAGTTGTTAACATCTGACTCGCTCTTGACGCTTAATTTACACAATCATTTTTATTAGTTACTTTTGGATCATGAATAATACTTGTTACTTGAGCGATGTCTAATAGAATTAAGAAGAGTGGATTAGAGGCTACTCTAATTAATAAGGTTGAAGTATGACATAGAATATTAGGCCATTTGAATAGAAGTATGAAGAATCAAACATAAAGGGACCAACAACTAATGACATGAAATATCAAAAAGCCTCAAGGTTGTAGCGTAGAAAATAATCAAGGTAAATGGGAGATTTTGTTGAATCCGAAGAAACCAGCTATATGCTCTTAATATCCATTCTCAGCGAAAAAAATATATCTTAAAAAATAAGAATTATTTACGACTTTTCATTCAAAAATAGTTTTTGATTTTTAAGAGCTGAAAATAAAAAAAGTCATGATTTAAGTTATCTGTGATAAAAAAAACAATTCAAATTGTGCTATAAGTATACGTAAAATTCGCAGTCTACTTATTAACTTACTACGGAAAGCAGCCAAGAATAGTAATACTCCTCATTCATAAGCAACATGCATGTGCAGAGCGAATCAATACAAAGTATCATTTAATATCATAATATCTTATTAATCAGTATAATAAATTGAATAATAAATTATCACACGATAATAGTTATTAAACAACTTGACAGACACATTTTAATTTGTTAAAATAGAATGATGAATTTGTTTCATCATCGTTGTACTATGAATGATGAATTCGTTCAGAATCTGTTTTAATCAAATCATAAAAAGATTGTATTGGGCACTTTTTACTGACACGCTCTGTATAAATTATTGATCAATTGGATTCTGTACGTTGCCGTGTCTCTTATGAATCATTTCTCTGGGAAACATTGTCTCGACTTGATTAAAGGATTTATCCGGGTTTTGTAATCGAATCAGTAAACGAGCACGTTCTTCGGGATCGTGCGCAAACGCTGATGAATATTCCGTTCGCCGCGTAGAATCTGTGCGGTATAGCATGTTACTGTGAACGTGAACGCGACGAGAAATTGCTGCGGTAACGTATCGCGGTATGGTATGCGTGAGTATTGCGTCAGGTCATTGACTTTCACTCTCTAACGATAGCTCGTTCGTGAACCGATCTGACAATGAGGGAAAAATGCTTTCGAAACCGATCTAGTTATTGCTTACGAAATTTTATTATTCGGCAGATCGTCTTTTTTTTTTCCAAAGAGAAGAACGATCTGATATTTCGAAGCTATCATTAGACTACTACTAATAGAAAAATTGTATAGAATGTACTAGGTACCGGAAAGAGTTCGTGTTTTTTTGCACTGACATAATTAACGCACTGGCTTTCTCCTGGACATTGGCGAACAAGGAATGAACTTGATCTTGTTTTGAAAGTTTCATCTGTGTAATTAGTATAATTGCTCGGTACTTTTAATCGTTTCGTTGTTTTATAAACGGTGGACACCGAGGACACCGAAAACTTGCAAATTTGAGCTTGTAATTTTTGAGTTTTAACTTGGGAACACCAAGATGCATTTGTAGTGTTTATGGGGAAGACGCTATTAGTGCCATACTGGCACACGAATAGTTCAAAAGCTTCAGAGATGGAAATTAATATTTGCAAATATCAACAATATGCTGAGATTAAAACAGCAATTACATTTTAAAAGTAAATCTCTGGAATCTTATAAGCAAAGACTAGTGTAAGTCTATAAGTCGTTTGAAAAGAGTCGTAGTAGTTAATGGAAATAGCTTGATTCAAGTAAATCATGTTTTAAAGAACATATGTATGACAAGTTTCGTCTAAAAATCGGCACGGACTTTTTCCGGTATCTAATGTAAAAAACCATTGAAAGTGAAATGTATTAAAAATCCGTAGTCTAATATTTAATTTAAATATTAATACGATTTTGTGAGTTAGTTCTATCACAGTGTCAATAATTGTCGTACTTTGGTCGATATCGTCGTAATTATGTTTATGCAGCTTTATGGTTAATACTTGAAGCGTTATTCTGTCTGTCATGCACAGATTACATTTTCTAGGCTACCAAATATCAAATATCATGCAACAAAAAAAGTTATATTAGGGGGCTATGATAGTGACGTGACTTCCCGAACATCGGTAAATTTTTCACGTTTCTTGTTTTCTTTCACCAATAACAGAACAGAAACAGTATAAAACATGCGTTTTCACCCCTGGATTAGAATATTTCTGGACTGTCAAGTACATCTTTGATGAAAGGACGATTCAATCTAGCGCTATCTATTAATTTCATAAAAAATTGATAAGATTTATAGTCAATACTTGAATATTGTATAAATTATTTTGGTGGATCGAGTGGAAAACAGGAGCAAATGCTAATATTTATTTTTAAAGAGTAATACAAGACACGAAGACAATATCTTCAACAAGAACAAATATATAAATTCAATACCTATGTGTTTCCGACCAAAGCGCGCTAGATTGAATCTCTTCTCTCCATGAGCCAAAAATATTCTAATACAGGAACAAACAATGGCCCATCAATTTTTGACCAATTTCATGGGTAAGATCGACATTTGTAATCCATATAAATTACCCAAATTCTAGCGAGTTGCAGAAAGGAAATAAACGAATACCGCGTCCATTACAAAAGCAAAATTGCCCAGTCAACAGGCCTCCTCGACAACCTTGAACGAATTCACTTAGCGAAATCATATTCGATCCCAGATACTCGCGCCAGGCCCACTGACAGCACCATCTCACGTAAACTGGCTACTGATATGATACATAATGGTATAGTAAAAAAAATTCGTAAGGGATACCTTATTCCTATCTTTATGAAACGCGCTGCGATAAACGGTAGAATGGTAGAACGTAATCAATAACGGCCGGCGTTCGCTCGAAGATACTGATCGATCTGTCCCGCGGAGAGGGGCGCGCTGGCAGCGTTCGAGGACCTCGCGGGCGCTACGTAGTAAAAGGATTGAGGTTGCGACTCGAGTAGCTGCAGCCTCTGCGACTGCAAGGGTTGCTGGTGCTGCTGCTGCTGTTGCTGGCGCCGCTGTTGCTGAGCGTAAAGCTGCTGCGACTGCTGCAGCAACTGCGCCTGCTGTTTTCTGTAAAGGACCTCCTGGGGCTGGGCGGCGGGCGCGGGTGCAGTCTGGGATTGTTGGGTGGCCTTATAAAGCGGGGACTGACGCTGAGGCTGTTGGGGCTGGATCTGCTGCAACTGCTGCAGTCCGAGATAGGACTGGGGCTGGGCTACGAATGGTTGCAGTTTGTGACTTAGGGTGAAGTCACCCACGGTTTGGGGTAGCGTTTGATATAGTTGGGTATTGTACTGACCGGTTGAGGGATCGTATATTAGCTCCGATTGGTAGATAGGGTCCGCGGCGGACGCTCCGATACCTGCGCTTTGACTCGACAATTTTAGTTTCGATGGTTGCGCTTGGGGTTTGGGCGTTGGTGCCACGCTGACCGTGTTCACGTAACGCTCGAGCTCGGCGGCAAAGTCGAGGTGGGCCGCGGCCGAAGCTGGTGTGGTACGGGGATTTGGCGATACCGTGGCTGCGGAGGGAGCTCGGGTGTAGGACAGCGCAGCGCGCTCCGTGCTGCTCGGGGACACGTACTGCGCGGCTACCTGGGCTACGTGGGGTCTGGGCGTGATCGCGACCGACTGCGGCCTCGGGTGGCGGGTTATCGGGCGCCGGGTGGTCGTTTCGAGGGTCTGGTAAGCCGTGGAGGACACCGTGGGCTGGCTGCGTAGAACCGGCGACGCCGTGCTCTGATACTGCGTGGTCGACGACGCTATTCTGTACAGGGCCGGGCTGGGCGTAGGCGACGGCTCGTACAGGGCCGTCGACGGTGTCACCGGCGCGTAGCTCTGCTGTCTGTAACCACTGTCTCGCAGCTGCGAAGGTCTCACCAGGTCTTCCTCGCCCAATTCTTGACTCGCGTCGTCGTCTAGTTTATAATGGGACTGGAAGATCGTGGTAGGCGCCCGAGTGGTGGACTGTTGGTACGTCGGTCTCACGGGCCTTGGCACCGGTCTCACCGAAGGGTAGTTCGCAGGCCCGGCGAGCTCATCTTCCTTTTGCTCGTCGGCGAGATCGTCCTCGTCTTCTTTCGGCGCGTTAGGGTCGCAGGGGTTGCCGGAGACATAAGTGAACTCTCTTTTGTTGCCGTCGGGGTCGATGTAGCCGTACTTGCCGCGCACTACGCAGTCCGTTCCGCGGGTCTCCTCTTTGAAAGATCCGTCAGCTGCTTCGTAACCGAAGGTGAAAGATCCGTCGTCGTTCACTTTGTTGTAATTACGGATCGTCTGGACTGGTGGCGGTCTTGATGAGTGCAGAGCGTCCTTCGAACGCGGTGAAGGAAGCGCACGTGTACGTGTTTGGTAGACCGGCGCGCTGTAATCGTCCTCAGCCGCTTGGCTGTCGTCCTCTTCGTAATATACCTGCGGCTCCGCGACGCGCGGCCGGATCTCCACTCGTTTCGCTTCCGTTAACAGCAGAAGGCATAGCGGGATTACCTGGAAATTTAATTATTAATTCGATTAATTGTCGTACGCTCGTCTCCTTTCGTTTTCATCGTTGGCGTGGCTAGGAATATCGAACTTTTATGCAAACGCAGATTTAATCGCAGGAAGAATGTTCTATATAAATATGTGTTGTTTTCTAGGGAGGCAATACTTCATACGCACGAACCTAATATGTACGCATAGTTGCAGCGTGAAGCGGTTCTAATGCGTCACGCGAGGCGTAATCGAAATTGTTGGATTAGAATGTCGCCTAGAATGACCAGGCTGTTATTCTAGTTTCCAGCCGCGAAACCGGATTTGTACCAAGGTGTATATGGTTTGCAAGTGAATAGGAAGCAGAAGATGGCGAAGAGAGAGCGAGAGTTTTGCGGATCGGTGAACTCGAACACGTACGTACACGTATTTAAGGTATGCGCCGTAAAATGCGCTGGAAAAATTTTCATATAGTAATAAATTTCTTTTTCTTTTTTCATTAATTTCTATTCACTGGAATCGGAGAAATTAAATACCAAAAGTATTGAAGATCGCGTGTCAAGAGATCGAGATTTCCGCGGATTGGTGAACTTGAATACGTAGGGGTGTATCAAGGAATCCGGACCCATTTCGCGCGCACGTATGCAAAATGCATCGACTAGCAACGACACGTGGAAACCAGTAAAGATCGTATAATAAAAATGGAAAATCGTCGTGTGGCATGTCGTATTTTTCACGTGTATGTGCGAAGCGAGCCTGGAATGCGGTAAACCATTTGTAAACGTATGTAAGGTATGCGCGGTTAAATTCTTTATCGCTTCACTCGAACCATGAAGACAGTCTGGTTAAGGGAAAATATTACTGTGTGCGCTCATCGTGATGTTACGATACACTATAAATTCGGATTGTTACAGGAAAAAGATATGTACAGATATTGGTTTGTTATGCAAATGCAATGGAGTTCGCCCTTCGCCCGAGACGTTATCAATGTCGCATTGGTGGTCTCAACTTTTCATTCCCTTGCTTTCAGGGAATCACGTGGGTGTCTTGTTTATTTTAGAAAACCGATTCTCGAGATTTTATCGAAGTGATGTCTAGTATACTTGGTTAAAGTAATAGTTTAAATTACTTTTGGCCAAAGACATATAAGAGCGTACAGCGTGGGCGGGCCGAATAAAAAGAGAAAATTATCTGATAGTGATCTCTTTCTTTGTCTAGCCACGTGTATGCAACATGTGTATGAAACTTGTTGATCCTGGTTAGAATATATGTTTATACTCTGATATTTGCATTAGGCAAGGATAATAGACCATTTTTGTGGAATGTACTCCTTCTATTGCGTCGATGCAGTCGCTTACAGAGTGCCTCTAATCTTATACGTCTATACTTTTGATTTGCCATTCATTCGAACTTGTATTCATTTGAACTTGAGTTGAAACCGAGTGAATTTTTCAACCTGGTCAAGGATACTTTCGAATATTAAAAGAGAACGTAACGAAAACGATCGTGTACACCGGCGGCAGCGTTAACGCAAGAAAGTGTCAGTGTCGTGGTGTGTTTCCTGTGGGTCGTCGCGAGGCGTGGTGCCGCCTGTCTTTTGCACGAGCATTTCGTTCTCGGTTCAAGGAGATCCAGAAGCGAAACACCTCACCGTCGCGGCGAGCTAAACTACGACGACGCTCTGAATCGGAATCTCTCACGGTATAAGCCAAGCCAGGCACGCCGTAATCTTTGTGCCTCGACTGCCTCGCCCCGTATTCGGGTCAACCCGAGTAGTAGAAATTACGTAACACACGTGAGCGCCGCTGGGGCGGTTCCCACCAAGGCGAGCCGCACAGAGCACAGAGCCCACCGAGTCGCTTTACCGTACCGGAAGTCGGGGCTACGACCACGTAACGATCTAAAGGACGTGTACGAACTGACTCAACCATGGGAAATATTTCCTTCATAATGGAAAAATGAAGATGAATCGTGATAAACTGTTACGAGCAAATTGAAGTCTACCCCGCGCGCTTAGGGCCGATTTCTTCAGCTATGTGGATATCCCCTAATTCAAGCTTCATACGAGATATCTAACAATAAGACCTGCACGTTTCGTCGCCTAACTTTCAGATATCATCGCTGATGTAGCGTAGAGTTATCTACGTGATTACGGTTAACGCCAGAATACGTAACTGGGACTTTAACTGGCCGTGAAGAAATCGGCTTAGGGACACTTCTCTTATTGTCGTATTAGAGATTATGAAGTTCAAAATTGCAACATTTATTGTACAAACAATATTTGATTTAACGAATTATGTATAGCGAGAATCTTTAGGAGTTGAAAATTTGCATTGGGGTGGAATTTGGAAAAATCCTCGTTTAGTGAGTAGCTACAATATGACAGGAAGACTTCAAGAAATTACTTCAAAGATTCAAGTAGTTTCATCCATACAATAATTCTTGTTAGGGACTGATGAGTTGGGATGCTTTTTTATATGTATAAAGAGTATGATTGGATCAGGGTTAAAGTATGTTGTGTGAGTAAAAATAAGACAAAAATATTGCTAGATCGATAAATGAGTTTTTTCATTAATAAAGATGTTAAAAATCATGATCTGCTCTTGTTTCTTCGAGATTCTGAAGAATAGCAATTTCTTTCAATTTTTTTGTTATGTATGATACAGTAAACTAAGTCTTCTAACATCCCACAAAAATTAAGTTATTTCGTCCAATATTAAAAAAGTTATTCTGCTTTGAACTGTGCCTGAGTACGAATGGGAGTTACTGTACGTAATAAATAGATATGCAAGTATTTGTAGAAAACAAAAATTATACAATAAAGTTACTTAACAATAAAGTGAGTTGATAATGTTGCGAGTGAGCTTTTGTTTGTTGTATTAATTGCACACTTCGCTTGAACTCGATTCTTGCGATGAAAGTGCCTTACAGGAAGCGCTGTCATTTCAACTATCACTCTCAGTACATACTTGCAGTCCTTCTGACGCAAGTATTCAACTAGACTTCCGTCGTTTTTAATTATCGTAACGAATTCACTTGTTTTTTCATTTTCCTCTTACTTTGTCTTCAGCAATGCACGTTTCCCTTAACAAATTGCGTACGTTCTCCGTCATAACGGATTCCTATCATTACTTATCGTTTTGATCATAGATCTTCCATTAATTTCACTTCCAAAAACGTCAACTATTATTCTATGTGCCTTCATATGCAATAATTTATGCCTTTGCTTCATATAACATTCCTCGTATCTATAAGACCATTCCATCGTGTTTCTCTTATGTATAGAGATCGAATCGACGTGCAAGTAATATACGTCAGGTTTCCAAATAATCCACTAAATATTCAATTCAATTGAACAATAATTAGCAACTAACGTTCAATTTTTAACTGAATTCTATGCAATTAGTTGATATTAAATTCCAATTACTAATTTAAGAAATTGTTAATTAATACCCAAAGTTTAACGATTATATTATAGTTTATAATTGAAGTGTTCTTTAATTGGTAAATAAACTTTAATTGTTAATTGACGAATTTCTTTAAGTAACTCGTTTCTTCATTTTCTTTTTACTTTGTCNAAGACCTGCACGTTTCGTCGCCTAACTTTCAGATATCATCGCTGATGTAGCGTAGAGTTATCCACGTGATTACGGTTAACGCCAGAATACGTAACTGGGACTTTAACTGGCCGTGAAGAAATCGGCTTAGGGACACTTCTCTTATTGTCGTATTAGAGATTATGAAGTTCAAAATTGCAACATTTATTGTACAAACAATATTTGATTTAACGAATTATGTATAGCGAGAATCTTTAGGAGTTGAAAATTTGCATTGGGGTGGAATTTGGAAAAATCCTCGTTTAGTGAGTAGCTACAATATGACAGGAAGACTTCAAGAAATTACTTCAAAGATTCAAGTAGTTTCATCCATACAATAATTCTTGTTAGGGACTGATGAGTTGGGATGCTTTTTTATATGTATAAAGAGTATGATTGGATCAGGGTTAAAGTATGTTGTGTGAGTAAAAATAAGACAAAAATATTGCTAGATCGATAAATGAGTTTTTTCATTAATAAAGATGTTAAAAATCATGATCTGCTCTTGTTTCTTCGAGATTCTGAAGAATAGCAATTTCTTTCAATTTTTTTGTTATGTATGATACAGTAAACTAAGTCTTCTAACATCCCACAAAAATTAAGTTATTTCGTCCAATATTAAAAAAGTTATTCTGCTTTGAACTGTGCCTGAGTACGAATGGGAGTTACTGTACGTAATAAATAGATATGCAAGTATTTGTAGAAAACAAAAATTATACAATAAAGTTACTTAACAATAAAGTGAGTTGATAATGTTGCGAGTGAGCTTTTGTTTGTTGTATTAATTGCACACTTCGCTTGAACTCGATTCTTGCGATGAAAGTGCCTTACAGGAAGCGCTGTCATTTCAACTATCACTCTCAGTACATACTTGCAGTCCTTCTGACGCAAGTATTCAACTAGACTTCCGTCGTTTTTAATTATCGTAACGAATTCACTTGTTTTTTCATTTTCCTCTTACTTTGTCTTCAGCAATGCACGTTTCCCTTAACAAATTGCGTACGTTCTCCGTCATAACGGATTCCTATCATTACTTATCGTTTTGATCATAGATCTTCCATTAATTTCACTTCCAAAAACGTCAACTATTATTCTATGTGCCTTCATATGCAATAATTTATGCCTTTGCTTCATATAACATTCCTCGTATCTATAAGACCATTCCATCGTGTTTCTCTTATGTATAGAGATCGAATCGACGTGCAAGTAATATACGTCAGGTTTCCAAATAATCCACTAAATATTCAATTCAATTGAACAATAATTAGCAACTAACGTTCAATTTTTAACTGAATTCTATGCAATTAGTTGATATTAAATTCCAATTACTAATTTAAGAAATTGTTAATTAATACCCAAAGTTTAACGATTATATTATAGTTTATAATTGAAGTGTTCTTTAATTGGTAAATAAACTTTAATTGTTAATTGACGAATTTCTTTAAGTAACTCGTTTCTTCATTTTCTTTTTACTTTGTTTTCAGCAATGCACGTTTTCCTTTATAAATTACGTATGTTCTTGATCATAAGGAATTTCTATCGTTACTTATTATCGTTTTGATCATAGACTTCGCTTCAATTTCACTTCTAAAAACGTCAACGATTATTCTGCACGCTTTTTTATGTAATGATTTATGCGTCTGCTTCATGTAACATTCCTCGCATCCATAAGACCGTTCTATCGTGATTCTGTTACGTATAGAGAAAGAATCGACGTATAAAATTACGCGATGCCTTGTATTGTGAATAACTGGTGTGGAACCGATGTAAGAGAAAATTCTTGCATAAAAACACGTTACACGCCTCCTTGAAGTGCATAGAAAGCGACGTCGATTTAATTACCGCTTTTAATATCTATGCATACCAGGAAGGCTACGTTTCTCAAATACCAGGTTCCAAAAAAATAAACATGTCTTTGTTTGTTTTCCTATAAGTTTGCCTTGCTCTGTTAAAAATTTTCCACTCCTTCAGTATTTCAATAAATACGCGAGGTGAACGTCCTAACGTCTTATATAGTTCATTTCTACTCACTAGTTGTATATTATACAAATAAATTTGATCGCAATAACTTTGCAACAACAACTTGTTTAGTAGAAAAATATAGGATCTAATTAAAATTACAAGAAAACATCTGTACCAACAATTTACGAGATATACGAATTAGATACGAAGTTCCTCATCTAGTTTATTTGTTTTGAAACGCTGNAATTACAAGAAAACATCTGTACCAACAATTTACGAGATATACGAATTAGACACGAAGTTCTTCATCTAGTTTATTTGTTTTGAAACGCTANTATATTATACAAATAAATTTGATCGCAATAACTTTGCAACAACAACTTGTTTAGTAGAAAAATATAGGATCTAATTAAAATTACAAGAAAACATCTGTACCAACAATTTACGAGATATACGAATTAGATACGAAGTTCCTCATCTAGTTTATTTGTTTTGAAACGCTGCAAATTACAGATGCACCTGGATAGTTCTTTCTCGTGGCATCTCGTCGAAGCGAAACTTCTAGTTCCAGTCATTGGACCGTGTCGACTTCTTTCCGTCTATATTTTCTATGTGAAAATATGCTGAGAAGAAAAGCAGGTGATATTGTGAAGA
Organism: Ceratina japonica; assembly: GCA_019453355.1. Classification (NCBI taxonomy): domain Eukaryota; kingdom Metazoa; phylum Arthropoda; class Insecta; order Hymenoptera; family Apidae; genus Ceratina; species Ceratina japonica. The sequence continues at coordinate 49,212 of SMSR01015116.1, read as the reverse complement.
ATCGGGCAACGACCAACATTTTTCAAGCGAATCGGTTTCTTCGATTCCGACCGCAGAGTAATCGCAGCGTGAAACCTGTGGGACCTTGCCCTTTCAAATTAGATGCGAAAAAAATCATGAAACGAATGGACCGCTGTGCTTAAATCAGAGTTTCTCGAAGTGCAGCTCACAATGTTAGATCATCCGTGACCTTGAATTTGTACAGATTTCTTTACATTTTACCGATTAATTAAAACTTCCATTCCGACTCTTCATAAACACCAATCTAATATTTTTATGTACACATTTTATGTTAGTTTATATTTGAAATTTTATTATGAGAGCAATGGAAACTGATAAGCAATGAAACTATAAACGCAGGACTCACAATCCTTAATATATCTATAATAACCATTTAATTAATCATCTATGAATATGGGAAAATAATAAATGATTGGATTAAAAAATGAGAACTACATTTGCTACATTTGAAGAGAACATTCTCAAACACGTGATGTTTCGATACACAGTTCAATTATGTATGATAGTGAGACACAGCGTTTCTTGAACGAAATCGTGTCGCGTACTCTCGGCGATAAGATCGATGAGGCCAGAGCGGAGTGGCTACAATCGGCGGCGATCGAAGGAATATTCGAGACGTTCTGCGCCGTTTTGTTGGCACACGACTCGTCCTTGAGACAGGGTGGTACGCGAGACTTTCGAACCGATCTGGTATGCATCATGCTGTGCGGGGCGTGCGCCGATTAATTTCCAGCCAACTCATGATAAAATGCGGCTGTCCTTCCGCGCAATCAAAACCTTTGGGCGACAGCGGCAGCTGACGAAATATTGTGTATTACGCACAAGGTGGAGTTATGATTTCATCCACCTTGAATATCACTAGAAATGAATGGTATCGATAAAAATATTTTAAGTCAAAGTCATATGGGCCTTTTGTATTATACAATAAATCGGTTTCTATTCTATTCTATAAGTCAAAGTTGTGGGGTTCGAAGAGGGACAGTTGACATTGATCTTGTCCAAGCCTTAGGGTATGGTCAAAATTTATTCTAATCAATTTTCCTTTCTTAAATAAGAATCTCAATTAATGATAACGTCTGTGGGGCACAAAATAATCACTTTTCAAATATCTGAAATGGAACACAGACAAATAATACAGTAGAATCTAATCTCCGCACAACAATGCCAGCCTCTGATTGTAAATTGATTAGTATACAATTATAAGGTAAGGGATTTGGTTCAACAAAAATTACCAATTGAAAATTTCATGATAGGTAAAACAGTGAATTAATCAGTGCATAGCAACACAGAACTCTACAATTAAACTTTATAATAAAACACACAGAAATAAGAAATTCAGTCATTTTGTTGAAATGTCCTAATTAGTTCGTGTAATGATTAGTTCAATACGTAGTTTCGAAATTAAAAAATAGTTGCAACTGTAGAACTCATTTCCATAAAGACAGATGTGTAGTCTAAAATTAAGTAGCTTACAATTAGAGTAACTCAGTTATTTTTTCGCATTATCAATTAATCTCGTTGAGGGAAACTGGTTTATGCCGAAGCTTAGAACGAGTCAATTATTTTTTCTAGAGCACTGTTCTCATCGGGGTAATCATCACGAGAATTAAGCCGATTAAAATCTAAGCTGATCGGTACAGATGGTCTTATTATTATCGAGATTGGATGCTGGCAGGCCCGGCCCACTGAAAGTGTGCACGGTCTAATGTTTAACGGTTCTCCATCTGATCTGGAAAATCGTGACAGGCCACCGTAATCAGCGTTAGAGCATGCCAGTCACACACAGTGAGAGGGTATACGAACACATTGCAGTTTATTTGCTCGTGGGCAATCGCTGCCTCGTCTACCACGCCTTGTCTAGCCCTCTGGCTCTGCTCGGGTACTTTCCAGAGAAAGGAAGAACAACGCTCGCCGCGTAAAACCTGTCTTACTTTACGGTTCTTATACTCCTACGAAAGCAAACGTGATAGCCCTGTTATAATGCGGAGGTTGTCGTGAATTCTTGCTTCACTTCTACATTTTCTACTAAAACTTTTCACGTCTATTTCTGCGGTATTAAATAGAATTCAGTTTCTTTATAAGGGGGAACATTCTGTTCTGAAATCTTGCTTCACCTCTGTATTTTTTACTCATACTCTTTATTAAATACAATTCAGTTTATCTATATGAATTTTTAATATAATATTGTAGAAAAAAATATTTTTTTATGATTGCACAGTGCTATTCTATCCTGGGATCGATAGTGTAATAAAATATATATGAACAAAATATAATGATATCAATGTATGAATAATTACATTGATTAAATGATATTTTTTATAGATACAGAGATCTATTGTATTTTTGTATTTTGTTTTGTATTTAATTTAGGTTTGAAGATTTTTTAAATGAATTGTCGGTATTGATAGTGCGGCGTTGCCTTGATTTCTAGCAATGAATTTAAAAGGAAAGAGAAAGAGTAGAGGACGGTGTACTGGTAAGGGTAAGATCAATCGAAGAACTCTTTCGAAAGTAAAAGTGAGTTATATAGTTTCTCGAGGAAGGCAGTAGCTCGGAGCAATGTTCTTATTTACCGCAATCGCTTCAATTTATTTTCGTTACACACGCTCCGCGATATCTACACGGTGTCCCGAACTTACAAACAAAGATTTCAGATGCTCAGATGCTCAGACTCCGATTTTAAGGAAAGGCTTCAAGAACAGCGTCAAAAATTAGATATACACTTTTTTTAGTTGCTACAAGTCAAGTTTAAGGGATGGTACCACCCTTCAAAGTTAACTGCTACCAATACAATCTTTTTTTAAAAAATGTTGATAACTTTTCATTAACTACACTATTTTTTTTTGTGAACAGTCNGATTTTAAGGAAAGGCTTCAAGAACAGCGTCAAAAATTAGATATACACTTTTTTTAGTTGCTACAAGTCAAGTTTAAGGGATGGTACCACCCTTCAAAGTTAACTGCTACCAATACAATCTTTTTTTAAAAAATGTTGATAACTTTTCATTAACTACACTATTTTTTTTTGTGAACAGTCAAAAATCAGAGAATTGTTTTTATCTTACGCAGTTTTCGACATAATATTTGTGGATTTAACTTTGAAGGGAGGTAGTTTTTGTTTGACGAAAATCATTTCATAACAATTTGATAATCTAGATTTGCGACGCCCTGTATCAAGTTAGTGTACATATATCGTTTCTTCCTATTCTTATTACTGAGAATATATTTTTTCATGTACACTTGAAGAAAACAGGATTTGAATCTACATTTATATCTCTTCATCAACACTTATCTATTAAAGTGTAAACAATCTATTAACATGTAGTTTCACACTGTTTCCTCGAAAAAGTGAAATGATTTTTAATTGGTTAAATACCGATGCATTCATATCTATCCATTGGAATTTCTACTGACTTTCGAGAAATTAGAAATGGTGCGATTAGCAATGTAAACAGCAGCTGAGGAATTAATTTAAAGAGAAGGAGGAAAGTATTAACACATAGGAAATCATAAAGATCAGATTGCGCAATAGCATTGTGCGATGGCAATCTCTCGAGGATGTTACCTTCCCTATTAAGATTTCCTGGATCGATAGGATCGCGATAATTGCACGCGCAAATTCGTGAACCACGTACTTTTTAGAGCAGACTGTGTTCGTACTGCAGTGGCCAGCAGACTGCATATTCATTTACACAAAAATTGTACAGACAACATCATTGTATCTAAAATATTTAATAATCATTATTTCTTTCTATTTTTAAATGATAAAAAGAATGTCTCTAATATGTATTTATTAAACTGATATTAAAATTGTCTCATTCTGAATATATATGACCACAATTTTAACAATAATTACAGATATTGTTCAAACTAAATTATAAAAAAAATAGATGTAATAGAAATATTTTGCCTGTACGATTTATTAAAAACATGATTCTTTAATTTCTGTTTTGTTGTCATTTAAAGTAACATACTATTTTTGTTATATATTTTTGTTGCCATTTATTAATTTTAATAAGAAATGATTAAAAATCTATGATTTTCAATAGTTACGCGTTTCACTGTAACTTTCACGGTGAAGGTAAACTTGTTTAAAAAAATAAGCAGAATCGCATTTTCAGAATGGCATTCACTTCGTAGACTGGCGACGGCGACAGGTGTTCAAATAAAACGTATGTACAATGCAAGCAGGTATACGTAACGCGTGTATATGTAGATGTGTGCTTGATCTAGATTCTAGATACACGCATTTGACTGTGTTGTGCATACCGAAGTAGGAAGCAGTTAAAGTTAAAACGTTTCAGGCGCACTTTCTTCGTTTGTATTTCCGTAGCGGAAGCTGCGATCGATAATTCCTCTCAGATTGATCTATTCTACTGCCTGCCAACGCGTTCCAATTAGTTGGTTTGTTCGCCAGTCAATTGATGCCGTTAAACGATTGCTGGTCTAAATCGCGTTAAACGAGGTATAAATTTAATACTGGACGGGGCAGAAAACGTTCGAAGAGAATTACGAGCATAAGTGAAATCGTTCGTACTTTTCTCACCAAGATATTCGAAACTTGAGANTAGTTGGTTTGTTCGCCAGTCAATTGATGCCGTTAAACGATTGCTGGTCTGAATCGCGTTAATCGAGGTATAAATTTAATACTGGACGGGGCAGAAAACGTTCGAAGAAAATTACGAGCATAAGTGAAATCGTTCGAACTTTTCTCACCAAGATATTCGAAACTTGAGTNGCATATTCATTTACAAAAAAATTGTACAGACAACATCATTGTATCTAAAATATTTAATAATCATTATTTCTTTCTATTTTTAAATGATACAAAGAATGTCTCTAATATGTATTTATTAAACTGATATTACAATTGTCTCATTCTGAATATATATGACCACAATTGTAACAATAATTACAGATATCGTTCAAACTAAATTATAAAAAAAATAGATATAATAGAAATATTTTGCCTGTACGATTTATTAAAAACATGATTCTTTAATTTCTGTTTTGTTGTCATTTAAAGTAACATACTATTTTTGTTGTATATTTTTGTTGCCATTTATTAATTTTAATAAGAAATGATTAAAAATCTATGATTTTCAATAGTTACGCGTTTCACTGTAACTTTCACGGTGAAGGTAAACTTGTTTAAAAAAATAAGCAGAATCGCATTTTCAGAATGGCATTCACTTCGTAGACTGGCGACGGCGACAGGTGTTCAAATAAAACGTATGTACAATGCAAGCAGGTATACGTAACGCGTGTATATGTAGATGTGTGCTTGATCTAGATTCTAGATACACGCATTTGACTGTGTTGTGCATACCGAAGTAGGAAGCAGTTAAAGTTAAAACGTTTCAGGCGCACTTTCTTCGTTTGTATTTCCGTAGCGGAAGCTGCGATCGATAATTCCTCTCAGATTGATCTATTCTACTGCCTGCCAACGCGTTCCAATTAGTTGGTTTGTTCGCCAGTCAATTGATGCCGTTAAACGATTGCTGGTCTGAATCGCGTTAATCGAGGTATAAATTTAATACTGGACGGGGCAGAAAACGTTCGAAGAAAATTACGAGCATAAGTGAAATCGTTCGAACTTTTCTCACCAAGATATTCGAAACTTGAGTTTGATGCCATCGAATAAAAATTAAATATTAATGATTTATTAGATATTAATGATGATTAAATTATAACTTAGTTTAATGATCATTATATATTATTATAATAAAATCAAAATATTTTTCCTGCCATTGCAAATAGAAATACTTAGGATGGACCACCCGGTATATGTATGCAGCAAATTAATTAGTATCATAAATAACAGGTGCTATAGTAAGGTAAAAATAAAATAGAATGGATAATAAATTATGATAAGACAGAATTGAGAGTGAGTGTGTTGAGGAAGGATTGAGTTATGTGTGTATGTGTGTGCAATAAGATAATTCGTAAGAAGGATAATGTAAACCAATGTAACATTTTTTGTTGTAAGGCTGAATAAAAGCACATATATTTATGAACCTTCTGAGAGATATACAAATCATATAGCTAGGTTCGTACGATAATATAAGTCCTATTACTCTATTGTTTCCCGTTCACTTGGTGGATTCACGTTCACATTCAAAATGAAAGTGAGTTCTGTTAAATGAACTAAAATTTCAGTGTAAATAAATCAAGTTTATCTATACGATTGTTGAGGAATAAAAAGAGAATTCGTAAATAACAGGAGAGTGAAATAATACGGAAAACTGTAATTTCCGATAATTGTTTGCAGCGAACGCTTTCCTTTGATCGAATAANCCTGCCAACGCGTTCCAATTAGTTGGTTTGTTCGCCAGTCAATTGATGCCGTTAAACGATTGCTGGTCTGAATCGCGTTAATCGAGGTATAAATTTAATACTGGACGGGGCAGAAAACGTTCGAAGAAAATTACGAGCATAAGTGAAATCGTTCGAACTTTTCTCACCAAGATATTCGAAACTTGAGTTTGATGCCATCGAATAAAAATTAAATATTAATGATTTATTAGATATTAATGATGATTAAATTATAACTTAGTTTAATGATCATTATATATTATTATAATAAAATCAAAATATTTTTCCTGCCATTGCAAATAGAAATACTTAGGATGGACCACCCGGTATATGTATGCAGCAAATTAATTAGTATCATAAATAACAGGTGCTATAGTAAGGTAAAAATAAAATAGAATGGATAATAAATTATGATAAGACAGAATTGAGAGTGAGTGTGTTGAGGAAGGATTGAGTTATGTGTGTATGTGTGTGCAATAAGATAATTCGTAAGAAGGATAATGTAAACCAATCTAACATTTTTTGTTGTAAGGCTGAATAAAAGCACATATATTTATGAACCTTCTGAGAGATATACAAATCATATAGCTAGGTTCGTACGATAATATAAGTCCTATTACTCTATTGTTTCCCGTTCACTTGGTGGATTCACGTTCACATTCAAAATGAAAGTGAGTTCTGTTAAATGAACTAAAATTTCAGTGTAAATAAATCAAGTTTATCTATACGATTGTTGAGGAATAAAAAGAGAATTCGTAAATAACAGGAGAGTGAAATAATACGGAAAACTGTAATTTCCGATAATTGTTTGCAGCGAACGCTTTCCTTTGATCGAATAAGGATATCCACGTAGCCAGCCAAGCGAGATTAATTTGTAGTTGAGAATAGATATCCGACCTTGCTGATCGAGTTTCTTCTCATACTTAATACTTCTCAGGATCTACTGAATCATTTCTGAACATTCATTTGCATACGTACTCAAACAGTGTCGCAGTTCCAGTTTTTGAGGCCACAACACTAAACGTAACGTTCAGAAAATTACGAGACTCTCAGCGAACAATTTTAGTTAATCAAATTCATACATATTTTAGAAAGTTTCTTGAAAAAATTTCACATATATATAATAAATTACTCTGATCGTACAAAATAGTATATATGTTTGCATTGAGAAAAGTATGAGAAAATATAAGTGATTATTCCAAGAATAATAATAAACTATACTGATGAATCATCGTAGTGCTTTGAATCAATGAGACACGTAGAGTACAAACAGGTGAACTATGACTCCGTGAATGTGAATGAATTTATTCATCACGTTGCAACGGTTTGCTGTAATTGCGATGATTATGACTCAGGCTGTTATAGACTTATGCCTGCTATTAGATGATTCAAAAGCTATCTGTACTGCATCTCAAGGTTTGGTGTCAATGCTCACCGCATCCGCTTCCGGCAGATCTTAATATCAATTGTAATAAATATACATGCATGGAAAATGTGGGAACTGTGGAAAATATAAATATTGTGATTTACACGAGTAGATCCAATATAAAGTAATATATATTGCAGAAGTGGGAAACCTTTTAGAGGTCATATTTAAATTAATTATAAGGCAGTAATAAAGGAGACTGTTATAATTTGTTACATTTTACTATTGGTATTTTCATTTGTTTAAACATAATATACGTTCCTCATCTCTGAGTATATGCAATGTTCAAATTATAAATGAAACAAAAATGTTAAAAATCTAGATTTTGTTAGTATTTAATGAAACATGTTAATCGAGCATTGAAAAAATAAGGTATAGATTTATTAACAGCTTCCGTCTTATCTCCTTAAAGGAAATTAACATAATTAAAAACGGGTCAAGAACTATTATCTCAAGCTGTACATAATCATTTACCCACGTTTAATGTTTTCAAGGTTTGTCGACGGATTCTCTCTACAATTTAAAGGTGCGCATCCAATTATCTTGTCATATCATCGTTGCACACGTTGTCATGTATTATACACCGATTCATAAACCTTATCGTTAGTATACGATGTGTAATATAACATTCTTTGCTAAACGTATGACTGTATGACATGTTCTAAGAATGAGAACGAGTAAATGAACATTTGTGACATTTTAGTGATATTTTAATGAATATAAGGAACGAAAGTTCTCTTATGTCAAATTTTAATGTTTCACAATTTAGAACTATTAACACGCTTAATCATAAATGAAAAAAATGCAGATTTATAATTTATATCATTTTATTTTGACAGACAAGAGTTCATACAGTATCTCAAGTTTCCTAATCAAGGAATTACTTTAAATTTTACCAGATTCTTCTGATGTGTCGATTCAATCGAAAAAATTAGCAACTCTAAAGAATGTTCATTGTTCATTGAAATTATTGCACGACAATCGTTTATGTTTTCCTATTTCCATATTGGAAGTACAATTTTATTGGAACGACTCATGTTTTATTGTACGACTACGATCGCATCGTTTATTTAATGACTAGTACAATCTTTCAATTGGGATAGTCTCTGCTGGCTACTAATCCCAACTTCAGAATAACTACATTACATTCGAAACCCGGAGTTGAACATAGCTAAGAAATAAGCGACAGATGAATAAAGGTCCTGGTAGATTTCTCAAGATCTCGCGCGTCCGTCTTGTCTTCGATGCGAAAGAGGATGCGAGATGACACGCGCCGTGTCATCCCGTTTCCCGGCAATACAAAGTGTATCCGCCGGAAGCGGACAAGAGATATGTGAAAGGATTCGCGAACGTTCGCCGAACGCGAATTATGTATGTATATATGTTCCATATGTTGGCGACGAGGAATATTCGAAAGCGCGACAGAGGCAAACGAACGAGTCTTCCGGGCGAGGAACGAAGCTAGAGCCAAGTAAGTAAAGTGCGCGCACATGAACGAGGAAAAGCGTTACAGAGCCTAGATACCGTCGTCTCGCGAGCAGAACAGCGAGAGTGAACGTGACTCGAACGCGACGCATACACTGCTGTTCAAAAGTATGTGGGCACCTGCTATTTCTTTATCAAGCCTCTTTTTACACCGTAACAATATATAATATATGTATTACAGGGTGTCCTGTGCATGATGGCTACACGTCTTTTGTTTAACGATGTTACGACCATATAATCAGTGGCAAGAGTAAAAGAGAAAATTAGAGTGAAGTATATTTGTGTTACAGGTTTGTGTAAAGTAGAAATTCTGTCTGAAAACTGCATCATTAATCAAACCTAATTCTATTTAAATTATTGATCAGTTTAATAAATCAGGCAATATTTATCAATAATCGCAGCCGTAGACATTAATCATGTGATTTATGATACATGTCCGGAGAATCCCTCGGTTTTTTTCTTATCGAACCGTCGGGGCTGGCGAGCAAACAGTTGTATTGAAAAGCTAAGGCGAGCTATTGTTAATTGGCTCTCATTACAACTTATTTTAGCTCACGAACCTTTCACTAGCCCCATTCTGTTATACAATAGGATTGTTTTAACGAGCATGCAAAATATGTACGTGCGTTCGGTTTCTAATTATGGGAGAAATGAACGAGTTAAAAGAGTGCACGACCCTAAGGTGACAAAAGTAGAAAGGTGTTAGAGGAAATTTTAAACAGACATTGAGGTAAATGTCCCAGTTTCTGTTGACGTTACGATTTCTACTCGCTGGCTTATTTTTCTATTATTTTAGGGTAACATATAAATTCATAGAAAAATAGTAGAAATTGTGACGTGAGCATAAATTGTATATTAATACGTTAATTAAATCGATATACGAATTATCTATGTATTAATTTATTTTATTGTATATCATATTCTATTCTATACATATACATATTACATATTCTATATATGCATATAATTAATATTGCCTTTGCACATGTCTTAACTATTGTCCATTCTCTTGTATTATTACATGTTTTTTACAGATTTATTATAAATTTCGATCTATTATAAGACAACGCCAACAGGTTTCGCGATTAAGGAAGTATTGGAAAATTAGATAGCATGCGTTGTATAATGTACTGGTGNCTATTATTTTAGGGTAACATATAAATTCATAGAAAAATAGTAGAAATTGTAACGTGAGCATAAATTGCATATTAATACGTTGATTAAATCGATATACGAATTATCTATGTATTAATTTATTTTATTGTATATCACATTCTATTCTATACATATATATATTACATATTCTATATATGCATATAGTTAATATTGCCTTTGCACATGTCTTAACTATTGTCCATTCTCTTGTATTATTACATGTTTTTTACAGATTTATTATAAATTTCGTTCTACTATAAGAAAACGCCAACAGGTTTCGCGATTAAGGAAGTATTGGAAAATTAGATAGTATGCGTTGTATAATGTACTGGTACATATTGTTATCGCGGTGTGTTACGAATCAACGAAGCATGACCATGTTTAACCCTTGCCTTGGATGCATTTTCACTCTCGTTGTTTCCTCCACATTTTCCCACAGTTCATTTTGCATTTCGTTTCTCACATTTCACCACCGCGCCAGCATCGTTAAGACACGTCGAAAAATTTCTCATGACTCACGCTACTCTGGCTCCGGCATCGAATGCATTCAATTATCTATGTATATAGTATGTACTTTACGTAGAAACGTACAGTACAGCAAATACCGATATCTATCTTTATAACGGCGAAAAAATTCGTTGCTATTTTTATAGTAACACGTTATCCTTGCTTTTTTATTACGAATCGAAAGGAAAACCGCGTGGACGTGATTACGTATTGTAGCAATTACACCTCGTCGTGTAATCTTTGCGCACATTTCTCTTTAATCGTTCGGATAGTTTATGCTACGGACGAGGAACATCTTTTATACGAAAGGCTATATTCATTTTCTGACATAGTTAAAACGTCACATCGATCTTTCGAATCACTATTTTCGAAGTAGACGTTTTCGTAATAATACATCTGTCTAGATTTTATGTCAACATTAAATTTAAAATATGTAATTATAAAGATCTCATTGAAATAAAAATGTATTATTATTTTACATTCACTCCGTGTATAATTCATAAATGAATAGAAAAAACTATATTATTATATAAAATAATTTTTCATCTGTTTTATGCTAATCAAACCGAATTCTCAATTTTAGTGGTTGACTTCAATTTCGCTGTACATAAAATAATATGAATGGGGATAAAGCTTTCTCGTATTTCCTTGATAGACAGACTTAATTATATCTGGCAATCTAAGACTTAAATTTCATCGATTTTAAACAACACTTTTTATTTTGTCTGATTTTTATACATATTATGTTCTTATAAGGAGACATAAATGAATTATACATTACGATAATGATAATGATGATGATGATGAGTATGAATGTGATTATGACAATAAATTATACATACAGCAAAGATACTATTTGCTATAATTAGGATCAATATCTTATTTCAATCGGTATTTTCCTAATTGCAAGAGAAACGTCTGGTGTTAAAGATTACTTAATGCTAATAAGTGAAAATGGTCGTGCATTAATTTAATTGTTGAATTTTATTAGACGTCCGCGGCTATTTTCTTCCTGTTGAGCAACGAGAAAAGTCAGCCGCGAAACAGGTTTCAAACAACCATCATTTTACTCGCGATTGCAGTAACAATTTGTATTGTCAAGTATTATATTCAGAAAGATACTTTTGATTGGCATAAATGGATAAATATTATCCAGTTGCATCTTTAAAACGTGAAATAATTACCCTCTTAAACAAAGGACGTCTGTGTATTGTGACTTTGTCTAACAGAGGCCACATGCTATTCGATTTGTTGTCCATTTTCTATCCCTAAAGTAATAAACTGTTCACTCTCGTGTCTCTCTTCGATTGTAAACTTCAAATCTACTTCCCAAGAGACAGGATCCGTCAAGAACCGTACGTATTCGAGGAAAGCAAGTCGTGACCGGGATTTAACCCTGTATTTGTACACATTAGCCGCGCTTTCGCAATTTATCGACGATGACGACGACTAGTTTCACCGTCATTGGGGTTTCTAAAGGGGACGCAGAATTTAGGTCTCGGTAACGACAAGCGAAAAATGAATGCATCGTTATTATGATCGGCACGTTTCACACTCGACGTGCAACCAATCATGTAACATGTGCCTACTGGCCTCCAAAAAGTTTTTGTCATCTATGCTTTCGTTTCGAAACGCTAACCGGATACCATTTTTCAAAAGGGTCTCTGAATGTTTCAGTTCTAGGCCTATGAATACATTGTGCTACCCCTCCCTATTCAAAACGTTCAAATGTAATGACAAATATTTCAATCTGAGAAACTGAATTTTTTACAACAAGGATGTTCTAAGAAAAATGTCCTTTATGTAAATAACAGTGAAACACTTTACAAGTGTAAAAAATTAGATCAGCGAATATAAATTTTCTATCATTCTCTTTTATTATGAATCAAATTGAACGTGAATTAATTTGTTATTAACAAGATTTATATATCAAAGAGAATGCAATTTTATTAAAATCTTCTAGTGAAATTAAGAAGTATGATAATAGAAACATTTAATTGATTCTATACAATGTTATTCCACAAAAATGTTACAAAAATTAATTGAATTAAATTAATAATAAAAAACAAATTGAATAGTAGTAAAACAAATTGAAGAATGCAATTTTCGAAAATCAGTTCACAAGCGATGGTGTTCAATAAGTTCTTAATAACAATTATATAATTCCTTATACAGTAAAATTTCATCGAATCACGTAATCGGGAAGAATTGATTGAACAACGATAAGGAATTAATATTTGCAGAGGCTCAGGCCTAAAAGGACCGCATGAAATATTCATAACTTGTAACGGGCACGTCGTTTCGATTCCGCACCTTAACGTTATTTACGACGAAATCGGTACCGAAAGAAACGAAAGTGAAAAGCGTATCGATTCGATTTCAGTGTAGAAATTAATGAGAATCACTATGACGTCCATTAAAATATACACATGCATATAGAAACCACGAGTTTTAATATGAACATTATATCGAAGTAGATTGCGTTGTAAAACATAATTCTGTTTTTTTATCTCTCATAATTTTAATCAAAATGATTTATCGTAAAACAGATATTAATGTACGCTTTGTACAATTCATTTGGTGAAACAATGTTTAACGTTGAGGTCATACTAGTTCGTTGCGAAAAGGGTACAAATAGGCACTGTTCTACATCAGTGAAAGTGGCTATAATAAAGCTTTCACCATCAGTTGACCGTTAATTTCTGGTTATTCTTCACTTCACGTACGTACATCGAGAACATTTAATAAAATTTAATAAAGCACGATTATAAGAATGAAACAAAAGCATAATCGTGTGTTACGGATTATTAAAATGTCTCGAAAGGTTTGACTTATCGCATTCGGATATTTGTACGTTCGCCTGTAACATTTTCCAGCACCTATGCTTCGCAGATCGGGCAATTAATTGTTCGATTTCACGAGAGAGAAGTTGACGAGTGGAAACCGTGGTAGATGAAAGTTCCCATAAGAATAAAGGAAGAAAGAACACCGCTACTCGTATCAGGAAAATGCTTTCATTAATTATGATTACATTACTGTAGACAAGAGAACAAAGTACAACGTTGCAGGACTTAATTAATTGCTTTAATTATACGGATAAGGGTG
>SMSR01015116.1:0-28849 GCA_019453355.1 Ceratina japonica | reverse complement strand
CAAGACTTTCCATGTGGCTAACAAATTATTTACTTACAAGTATATTCGAAGGTGACTTTGAATATATGCATATGATCTCATTATAAATATTCATTCATAGTATGTCACACTAGAAACTGCTTTTTATTAATGAAATTGATTTAGAGAGAACGTTTAAACTACTTTAACGTTTCATTAACTATTCACTTCTTTAAATAAGTTTATCAAATAATTTCTTTAAATCTAGTACAATTTTATATGTTATTCTATAATTTATTGAATTATTTCTTTATACAATTAATCTTTTTTCCATAGTTTAAAACTGAAGAAAAATTAACGTTTTTTTTTAAGTTTTACATTTCTAACAATTTTTTCTGCTAGGTTTATTCTGCGGTTACGAGGAAAGAAGTGATAACAGAAGAAACTGTGGAACACAATACTTTCAAACGTACGCAGTGAAATTGGAGTAAGTACAGAAACAAAGGTTTTCTTTGAGAGAAAAGTGACTCGAACTGCGAGCGAGGTGTGAATGATGAACGTGTACGCGTCTTTATGAGAGTCTTAATGGATTATTGTTTAGCAAGGTACACTGACAATGAGACAAGCGTGTTTGCAACCACTGTGAGAAACGAGCACTCATTCTTCATTCAATAAAAGTTTACGAGTCTTTTGCATAGAAGAAGCATCGTTAGTGAGAAACCCTTTAAGTATTAAGAAGGATGATGTTACGAAAACAATTTTAGAGAAATTACCGCATCTACGAACTCATGTGCTGAGGTGTAAAAACTCTTAAAACATATTGAAATTTATGAATAGTTATAAAACTTAATTTGATATAATTTCGTTTAATTCTGTTAATCAAAATAAGTATAATTACATTGACAATAATTAATATTTAAATATTTAACTGATTATTCTAAAGGATGTATAATCAATGTGGTTAATCAAAATCATTGTTATAGCTGATGTAACTATAAAAATTTAATAACACTGAAAATAAATGATAAAAGAAGACAAAACGCCATAAAATGTGAGTATAAATATAACAAAAACGAAAAAAAAGTAAAAGCGACTTTTGTTATAAAAATGAATAAGAAACCAGTTGACGCAACTGAATATAATTAAACATTGGAATAATGTTGATCAGCAGTAAACACTTTCGTTTCGAACAGCAATTAATCCTGTCAAAACGATTGGAGTAATACCGGCTTGGCCAACACTGAACACTGACATTATTCCGAACATGGGGGCGAAAGTCGAAAGTATTTGGAGCACACATCGTTGCATAATTTTTAACTGGAGTCATTTAGTTCATATTTACAACACCACGCATTCGACTCATTGACGAACGTGATTATGGTTTCACAACTGCTTCACGAACTTCGAATACCTACAAGTTTTCTTTTTAATCACAGTACTATTTCTCAATATATTGACAGTATACGGGCTGAACCGGTATAGAACATCATTTTAAATTACTTGAATTTAGACATTGATTTCAATATAAATTAGACAGGAACAGATATTAATTTGTCAGAATACAGGGATATATTCATGTAATGACAAAATCATTAAATAACAAGATATTGTATAAATTTCTTATTAACCCACCCTGTGCATTAATGAAGTTTTATATGTTACGAAAATATATTATGACCAACTTCTTAAAAAATTAATGAATTTATGATTAAAATATTTTAATTTGCAATGATTAACATAATATGCGAATATATTGCGTCGCGAACGACACCCGCTTTCCACCGAAAATCCATTAAATACGTAACCCGCTCGTAGATGACAGAAAAACATAAATGTATAAAACTCGACAACGATATGTTAATACGTATGATGTAATAAGTTAAATCAGAGTTAGTATAGAAAATAATTTAGCTTCAAGGGATGAACTCGTACAAAGTACTAGAAGTCAGTGACAAACTAAATCGTTTTTTAAAGTCTTTCGCAAAAAAATTTAGAATTTACGGCAAGTATTAGCACTTCGCCTCTGTTAATACGAAAATCTGGTTTTGGGAAAAAAATTATAATTGATAAGTACGTACCAGGGTTATAATCCTCATGGTGTACGCGTTGAAAAGTAAGAGGTCACAGGATAGACACGGGAACGATCTCGGAGAGTTTCACTGAGAGAGTGCAGCGGTATAGTACGGAGCACGATCCTTTATAACTTACACTACCTTCAGGAGCGATTTTGTTTATAGTGGGGACCGACGATGGCTAGTATGAAGGTACGTAGTAGGCAGTAGGTTACCGCGTTCGTGTATGTACCGTGTACTTTCAAGAAGACGTGGAACGGCCCGCAAATTAGATTCCTCGGGCGGCGGCGCGGTGACATGGCCATTGCCAAACTGGTGAACGCCTGACATTGCCAAATTGTATAAGTATGCGGGGGGAGAGTGATAAACGCGTAACTGTTGCATTATTGTAGTGAACGTGTGGCGTACAACCGGTACCCAGGCGTCCGGTTCGCCTGGTTTTATGTGCAGCATGTCCAGTTTCAAAGTTGACTATTTCCTTAAGCATTCGAAATATCGAAAATGTCTATTACCCTGAATTTAGTGTGCTAATAATAGTTAGAATTTGAAATTTATTCACCAGGAACAGATTTACTCCTGCATAAAGCTAATATAAAGGTGACTTACCTGCACGCAACAGGATTGCAGATTTTTTCAATTGCTGTATTAATTTGTCGGGCTAAGTCTCAATTGTTGATTCGAATTTCTTTTAATTCAGAATTAAAATTCAATCGTTAAATGAATCTTAGTCCAATTAAGAATAAAAATTTAACTGTTAATACTAATTTCTTCTAATTAAGGATTGACGGGATATATTTACAGACTTAATTAAGGCAATCAGGAGTATTTATACTAGCATCAGTGAATGTAATTATGTATATACTTGTTAAAATGGAACGTTTACTTTAGAGGAATCATCTTCAATTGTTATGAGTCGAAATATATTATGAGAGACACACATAATTTTGATTGGCTTTTTCTATAGACAACATAATCGGGCTTCTCAATTTTTGAAATATATTCGGAAAACTGAAAATAAAGTTCAGAAAAGCACCTACATTTCCTTTAAGACTACGTACATTGACATATTTTTATATGCTAATTACGAACGTAACTATGAAAATATCCGTAGCTATATATTATTAAATATTGAAGATTAATTGATTAGATTTTTGTTAACCCTAGTAGCATGTCCTGTTGGCACATATTTGGGCCGACTGAAAACTGACCATTTACTGTTGGTACATAGTTGAACCAACGTTGGGCCTAGAGTAACTGCTATAATATATTAGGAAAACTATGTGTGTTGCTCATCATGGAGTATTCACACTTACCGTAAGAACTGTAGCGACGAACAAATTTTACGTATAATAGCATCTGCCGTTGGACTCGGAAGACGCCTCCGCCATAAGATACAATTTAGCCAAGGCAACTTTTAATTTTAACAGCCCGACATTCAACCGTGACTCAAGATCTGAACAGCGATACTTTCTTGCCTGCAGGCATCTTTATTTTCTTTCTTTTTTTCTCACCTTGGCTAAGTGACTTATGTAACACTTTTTGTTGAGAGTTGAACATGGTAAAATAATTATAGAATGTTACATAAACTTAATCTTTATTTCCTTGTAATACATTTTGATGGATTAAGGATTAATGTACCTTGAGAAGCTATCGATTACAAATACATACATACATACGTATACGTAGAATGATTCATCACGAGTGTTATAACTTATAATTCGTTACCTTTGAATCCATTAATGACCGCGAGATAATTTTTTTGTTTAAATTGCAAGACACGAAGGATCTTTTTATAATATTAGATAAAGAAAATCCTAGGCCCCTTCCAGATGTAAAAAAGAAGGGATAACTTCAAGTTTTAGATGAAACATGGAATATAGTTTTACATAGTACGCACAAATATGAGTTTACTTTACATAGTGCCCGTCGACATGATTAACTTTTGTTTTAAACGTTTTTCGAGATTTCCTGCCTATCAAACGTAATAACAGTTTGAATTTTTCATTGTTAAACATGCCTAAACCATCACATGTCTCTTACCAAATTTAATAAAAATTTATTATTAATCGACAAAAGTACCCTTTCCTATTGTTTGAATGTAAACTGAGTCTGGATTCATCATTCCATAATACCCTTTCCCGATCATCGAATGTAATTTAAGTATTTCTGTATAAAACGTGATTTTACATTTATTTTTGGAAAACAGCGATTTTTTAGCAAGTCATTTTCCATGTAAGCTAGTTTCAGAAACGCGCCTTTACACTGACCTTATATTAAATAATAATATCACCGAGGTGTTCCTCGATGCTATAAAATAATCCGATTTCATTGCGAATATCAAGAGCTGTTAATGTAGGATTCTTCTTGGATTTCTGAATGATTTTACAATCTCTCTTAAGCATGAGTTGTTCAATTCTGTCCATCTTTTTACTTCTTTGAAATCGCTTAGAAACTTTTTTCAGGCTATAAAATATAATTCCAGGAAATATGAAAAATTTTAATACGAGACCACAAATATATCCCTTATTAGGTTGTTTTCGATAATCATCAGGTGTTTTAATAGCTATAAAATGCTTATAGCATACATTTAAAAAATGAAATCTAAGAAAAGATTAATCACTATGATATACATGTCTGATTCTCTTTTGGATGTACATTGGATGCATTTTTTGTTTTCTTGCAGCCGAAATCCCTTATAGAAACATTAAATCGACACTTAATTAGTAAGAAATTGAAACATGTTCTGTAGAATATTCTCTGGAACATCATTTCAATTATTTCAACATTTTCTAACCGTGAATGAACTGGTTTAACGTGTTGCGACGCATATATTCGTCAGCTAGCCGTCGTGTTAGAACTTTCCTCCGAGGGGAAAGTTCTTTTCACGAGACCGTTTTCGCGTCCACAGCTGCAAGAGTCGATTTACAATTTCATTCGATATCTTTGTTTTCTTCTCTTCACCGGGCTACTTCTGGGATTACGTAAATGTCCGGGCGAACATTTATTTCATAGTAATTTTTTAATATATATAATTCTTCATGAAGGAGACATAAGTTCATTATTCGACATTCATTATTTCGCTTCTTTAAATGAATATCGCACATATTAAATTTTTATCATATTAATGTCGTGTCATTTCTTTTTGCCTTCGATTGCATTAAAAATGTCTAATAAACTAATTCTATTATGTATCTATAAATCTCAGAAGATATAATTAAAAGAACAAAGTTCGAAGAAAAAGAAGGAAGAAAAAAAAATGTCTAACAGTTAAGCAAGAATTAAGAACTCATTCGAAAATGTAATCGTAAGTCGCACGCAACATTTTTCCCACGACTTTCCAAATCAAATTAATTAGGCATGAACTTAGTATTTCTATCACAAATCAATTGTTTGTTAATCGACTGACATTTTGTCATTGACTTTACGTAAAATTCTACTAGTTGGGTCACGAGCGCTTGCGTCAATCATTCAACGGTTTCAATGATAATAAATTCCAGCAAGTGTATACACAAACAGTTCGATTACTTCATTCGACTATAGTCTGCAGTGTGGAAAGCAGTATGGTTCTAACGGTGACACATTTTACGTGAGTCGTTTAGACGAGAAAATCGACGTCAATAGCTTCACGTATCACCGATTAATACGACTTTGCTTTTCGGCTTTTAGTTAATAATATCCTCGCACATGGGAACATAATTTATTATTGTATGAAAATCATTTTTTAAATAAGTTCACTTCATTAATATTTGTCCGATATCAGAGGAAGAAATGATCTTAATGGCCATTTCTACTTACGGCATGCCGGCAGCGGCCAGTTGAAAACTTTTCCGGGAAAAAATGGGTAGATATACCCGTATATAAGTGTATATTGTCATATATCAAATTTGGAAATTATCATATATACTTTTATATACTTATTGTATATAATAGTATAAAGCCAGATATAATTATGTACGATCATATACAGTAGTCATATAAGGCTGTATATGATCATATATTAACATATCTTATCGTATAAAATATCGAAAATAATTTAAAATAATATCATATCCTGCTTTATATAACACTATATAGTCAGATATACTTGTATGCAACTTAACATATAATACTTCATACAAAAATATATAAGTATATCTAATGTATGATAATTTACAAATTTGATATATGACAATATATAGTTATATACGGTTATATCTAACCATTTTTTCCCGGGCTACTTCTAAGTAGACGTCTTTTACTGCCCGCTTCTACTATAGTATACTTCCGGCGAATCATAGTAGGTCGAAAAATAGGGTATGGCAGATTTTCTTGAAAAAGCAGAAGTGCTGTCCAAAATGAAAAACGTCGGCTGTCGTTGGTGAAAAATGTATTAACACGAGGAACATGTACTAATCAAAGAAGTTAACTTTTCATTACTGCGATCAACACATATTCACGATGATTGTGACGCTTTCATAATTTTCAAATGCTTCATTTTTTCAAATGTTCTGTGTGTCCAGCTTCGACGCGTAGACTTCTAGAAAGTCAATTTTACTGACAATGAATTTATAGGAATCTTCCCTAATGAATTTATGTCTCGTACATTTCCAGTCTATAAATATTCAACTTTATCAAAAGTATGCTACGAATATTCTTTGTCGTAGTTGTTAGATAGGAATCTTCCCTAATGAATATATACTATGTCTCGTAAATTTTCAGCTTATATGTATAAAATATTCAACTTTATGGAACGTATGGGACGAATATTAGAATAGACGAACAATGAAGTTCTTTATAATGAAACTCGACGAGTTTACAAGTTAAGATTTCTTAATGTCAAACTAAATTAATTCATAAAAATTGCATTCGACAAGCAATTTACATTCGCGCTTTTGCGCTCCTTACCTTCTCAGTTTTGTTTCTATAATACAAGATCTGAAATCAGAGATGGCGCGGAAAACATTTATTCTGTGGGGCCAGGGGCCCATTCACTATGGTCCCCTTCTACCAGCAAATCGGTTGGATCCCCCTCTGGCGAACCTCCACTGGGGAAGAGCACGCGACTTTACGCTACCCCTACTATCGCTGCTAGCTGATAAGTCCCACTAAACGTTCTTAGAGCGTATCCAGAGCTGCCAGAATGCAGGACTTCTCGTCCCCACTACTGTGCCCTGACGACGGTCCGATGTGTCCGTGTCATCTGCTGTCGGTGAATTGTGCGATCACAATCACAACCTCAATTTTCTAATAAGAAGGAGAAAATACAGTAGTGGGGGACAGAACAGGAAGAGGAGAAGTCGTGCATTCTGGCAGCCTTGAGCGTATCTGGTCTGGTGCGGCATGTGCAATAGCAATGTCACCTAAATCAGGCATGGGCATCTGTATTGCATATGCGACACGGCCCTGCCCTGACCCGGAGCATAGGTGGGGATACGTTAAGTAGTATGAGTGTATTATAGTCCGCCGAATCACTTTTACTACTGGGAGACCTATTAGAGTAGGGTGAGATAAGAGCTGACCATATCTGTCCTAACTATTTACAGTCCTATGAAAAGACTCATCGGAACGAACTTACATTATTCTAAAGGGCAAATATGTTAAACAAAAAAACTTCTTATGCCATTTTTTTAATAAGATTTCTGGACCATTGCTGTTTTTTAAAATGGTTTTATACAGTTTTTCTTGTATCGCTTAGTGTGAAGCTTTCTATTCTTTACAAAGAACTATTATTAAACACTAATTAACAACTGACGTTTAACTCGTAATACTCTTAAGAATTCCGTGTAATTAGAAATTAAATAAGTTCCAACTGCCAATTGACGAATTTTTAATTGAGAATTAAAGTTCAATGTATAATTCAAATCTGCCAAATTAAGTATTCTTTCTTTTTTCGTTCAGGCCGCGATAGCCGCCGGAACCTGACCTGGATTTCCTAAATGCACTCAACATGTTAAACCTAATGTAATATTTATTTTTCGTAATAAATTCTGTCTCGGACGAGTTTAATTTCATGTCTCGTACAAGTCATGTTCAAGTATGTTGTTATACGATAATATTTTCAATCACTTGATCAAAAACAAAGTGCATATATCATTCTTTTCAAAGGAAACTGTGTAAGAGAATTGAAACACTCGTGAACATTGTGTAAAAGTTATTTTTATTTATGCATTCCTATAATATAAATTCAACTAAGCGTAACATCATTTTTATCATCGATTTTTGATAGTTTAATTTTTATTCAATTACATCAGTCTGTGACCTAAGATGCGCCTGACGTTTCAAGAGAGAAGACTCGCATTGGGTGTTAATTGTGAGAGTTAATTACAATACGCCATCATGTAAAGTTATTCGTTTATTGTGTTAACTACGAGGGAAATAATTACAAATCGTATTAAAGAGGAAGAAAGAGACAAGCATATAGAATATAGTGACTATGGTGTAATGTAGAATTTTTAATTTTTGATATCTCTTCTTCGCGTAAGGAAGTATGTCTATCGTATCCTTTATGCCATCACGAAGGCATTCTACGGCTGCAACGGATTGATCAACCCAGTCTAACTGTGTCAGGTCGAACGGAAATTCCTCTTTATCAGTTGCATTCAAACGATTTACAACGCTCTTCAGTTTATCCGCCTTTATGACCCAAGATGAATTCATGAAGTAACTCAACACCTTAATCTGCTTGGTCAGCTTGTATGTCGTATTTAACGCTCTGTGCAAAGAAAATGCATAATCAATGTCAATAGCTGCCTCTATGTATATCTGTCAAGAAACTTACTTCGGTTTCTTCCGCTGGGCGATTAGGACCATATCAGCAATGATTGCAGGGAACACGTGGAACAAAACGTGAAGCAAAAGAAAGAGATAAATATTCGGAACAAAGATCACGAATGGATACCAGACCATCTTGGATAACGGGTGTTCTTCAATGACACGAACGTAGCTGGGCAATCTACTATACATATTCAATGGATTCCAGTCAGAAGACGCATAATTGTACACTTGAGGCTCGTTCGTTTCCCTTAATGAAAGCAATACGATTGTTTTAGTATTAACTCTTGTAATATGACTCATATTATAATTCATATTATCTTTGATATTAACTCTTGTAATAACTATTAAAAGAAAAAATGTAACAAGGGCAATAAATTTGATGAAAAGTACAACAGTAGTACCTATTGACAGAGTAATCCCAAATTGCTGACAAAAGAGCGCTAGTCGTCATGTCTACTGGAACATAGTCTATTACTACATCCTTTCTAATAGGGATCGCATGCAACATGCCCAAAGTCGTCAATAACATTATAATATAAGGACCATTCGTTGTGTTCATCCATCCTCGACATGGTTCCCTTATCGTGTTTATAACTGTTCAACAAATTCACGATATTATACGCATTGTATGCTGATCATGTCGGAACAAATACTTAATATTCTATTCTTTCACTTGTGCGAAAAAAACAAGAACATAGAAATGTGGAATAATGATAGAGAAGATGATTGTGAGCTTGATCTGCTTGAAAAGTTCAAATACCCCTAGTAGCATTTACTCTTGGCCCAACGTTGACCCAACTATATGTCGACAGGAAATGATCCGTTTTCAGTCGGACCCAATTATACGCCAACAAGACATGCTACTAAGGTTGAAAAGTTCAAATACAAAATGGTGTAACCGTACTTATAGAAGGCCTGTAGACGATGCACGGGAGCGATCTCCGCCTAACAAAATCCTCGACAACACCCTCGGCAACGGCTTTACTGAACGCGTACTGGTTCAACCATTTCCCTACTATATCGTCGAGCGCTTCCTTCGAAATCCCAGCAGCGTTCTCCTCATCGGCTCGTATGATGTCCTCGATCATCTTCAAGTCGCACGGGGGCGCGTAAAATTTTTCTTCGATCGGGTTCATGTAATGATGAGAGTAGGCGGTCGACACGTACACGAACGCGTTCAAATTCACGCATTCAGCCGCTAGTTCGAGCATCTTCAGCGTTCCGAGCACGTTCGTTCGCAAAAGAATGGACACCTTCGCCTCGAAGTACACCACCGACGCATTGTGAATGATTACGTTCACGTCGTTCCTCAAACGCCGACGATCCTCTGCCGATAAGCCCAAATCGGGTTTGTAAAGATCACCGTACATCGGAATCACCTTGTTCGCAAAGTTTGGATTCTCTGCACGCAATCTGTCGAATACCTAAACTTCTTTTATTAGGGGCGATATAAGATTTATTTTTAATAATGAATTGTATTTTGGACGTAGGAGATGTATTTAATTAAACAATATATGAATTCAATAAACAACTGAAATGCGATTTTCGTGTATGTGTTTATATGGTCCTCTACTTTCGCACTAACTGTGATTCTGTATATTAGTCTGAATTCTGAACTCATATTTTATAATGACGTCAACATATGCGATCGTGAAAATGACTGGTTCATTGAATTCTTCCTATGACGTCTGTAGGCGTATGTATACTCATTGCTATTGTCAGTCATCGGCGCGAGTTCTCGTTACTGAATTATTAACGCGTATTAAATGATTTTTCAAAAATCACGAGGAACCAGAAGTATCTATAATCCAATTGTTTTCATACACTGTTAAAAATATCATTAAATTTAATGCACTTTTCATGAAAAATAATACATTAAATTTAAGTTTTTCGTATATCAAACATATATTAATGCAAATTTACCATAAAATTAATGAATTTGCAAGCATATTTAATGAACTTTGAGAAAAGTTAATGAATTTTGCGAAAATTACTGTTCCGCAATAAATATTTAATAAAACTCTTCATTAAACTTAATAAAAAAATACATGAATATTGCTTCATGCATTTCTTCATCAATTCCAATAAAAATTTTTTAACAGTGTAGCCTATATCAGATGTATAGGACGACGAAAGATTTTTCATCCTCGCGAAAACATTTGAGGAAGAAAACGTTTACTCACTTTCTGTTCGAAGAGCTTATTCATTCGTTCTTGGATAGATAAACCCTTCTTCTCTCTGGTCATAATGTAAACGTTGCTAATTTCGGTGCACGTCCTCAGGAGCTTCTCTAGGATGAGACAGCCGTAGAAACCGGTGCAGCCCGTGAGGAATACCTGTTTCCCGGCATAGAAATTTCGTATCTGGCCATTGCTGTTTCTCGAATCGTTCACCATATTCATTTTTAAAACGTCACTTTGTTCTTGGTAGCAACATGAACTTGTGTTTTTCCTCTTCGAATCACGCTATGTATGCGACACTCTGCTCGGTGCTCGTAATGCCATCTCTTATAGATGTTTGTTGCAAAGATATTTATACCGGCCATCGTTGAATCACATTTCCATTACAATTATGAGAACCGCAGACGTTGTTTTACCGAGCCGATTGTTTATTTGATTTAATGAACTTTTAATACATCAGACAGATACCACGTGAGAAAGCACGATGCAAAGCGACGGGACGTTTTTTGACCCGGCCGTGGAAAGTCAGATCGACCAGGCATACAGCATGTATGTATTAAAAACATGTAAAAGCCGGAGACTCCGTGGGGCCCGCGAAAAACGTCGCGTTGCACCGCATCGTATGATCTGTGAGATTGATTGGATCATTGACTTCTTCGATATCTGCTCAGAGACTGATGATAATACATACTTCTTTTAGTCAATAAATTAAAAAGATTATGCGTATGTCATCCATTTCAAAAAAAGATTTACAGGAGAATTGAAACACACGTGAACATTATATAACAGTTATTTTTATTCATAATAATTTTGTTATTATATCAGATATATGGAATGACAAAGAGTTTTTCTTGTTATTGACTAGTTTCATCGTTGCGAAAACGTTTGAGAGAGAAAACGTTTACTCCCTTCCTCCTTGAAGAACTTATTCATTCGTTCTTGCATATAGACAAACACTTCTCTCTGGTCATAATTTAAACGTTGCCAATTTCGGTGTACGTCCTCAGGAGTTTCTCCAAGATGAGGCTGTTGTAGAAACCGGTGCAGCCCACGAGGAATACATGTTTCCCGGCATAGAAATTTTGTATCTAGCCATCGCTTTTTTCAAATCGTTCGTCAAATTCATTTTTATAGGAAGAGCGGAAGAAAGAATTCTAAAGAATGTCACTTCGTCCTCGGTAGCAACTTCGCTTGCACTTCCTCTCTTTGACAAAATGCTAAAAATTGTTGCATCCATTTGCAATTCTAATTGTGTGAATTGTAGTCACTATTCTCTATTCTGTATTGACACTATTGTATTCCGAATACCGTAGAAAATCGTTTTCACCATTCCAATTCATTCATTTTTCGCTTGCTAAAATCCATATTCTAGAGCATATTAACCACGTGAATTCATCGTGATTGACAACTTCAACTTTAACACTGTACGTAACATTGTACGTAAATGGATCATATATTGTATATTTATAACTGCACTTATATATGATATACTTTATTCGTATTATGAATCCATGTCATTTTCAATCCTAAAATAGAAGAGACTGGAAGAAAATAACAACGGGAGCAATAAAAATGTGTTTCATTAGTTTTAAAAATAGAATATTATACCGTTCGGGGGAACAGACCCTTTTTCCAAGATCCAAGATCAGCGACATGCTTCAGGATCTCTTTCTTCTTAATACCATTTTTCTTCAATTAATGATCAACACTCAAATGACATTTGAGTGAATCTTTCTGCCCCATGTTACAGGATTGACATGCTTCATTTTTAATTAGAGAATTCGTCAATTTTCAATTTATTATATATTTATGAATCTATTTATCAATTAAAGAACACTCGAAATGATCTACAACCTTGTAGCCCAACAGTGAATGCTAGCAACTGTTATACATAGATTCGTTTCTGCTTTCACATTCGTAATGATACAGTGAGATTGTTAAAGAGGTATGTGTATTTATCACCATCGAGCAAACCAGTCGTACGTCCTTTACGTCGAACAAAAGTGAAGGTCGATGTCCGGTAGACTTACTTAGACGTAGCTAAGAATTTCAGTATACGTGAGTTCCGGTATAAGTTCGATATACATACAGTAAAGAGTAAAACTGAACCAAAGACCTTGAAGAACTGAATAACTTTTTTGAACGAAACGATCTGAGATTTTTTGTCAGCACTTGCTCTGATTAGTTTACTAATTAATTGACGTGTAAAGAGAATGTTAAAAAATGTAAAATTTAATGTAGAAATTGGAAAAAAGAGAAAGTCGCTTCTTTTCGACTTTCTCTAACTATTTAGGCTTTTAATAAAAATTTGAACAACACATTTAAATAAAATACAAATGGGTGATCTGACTGAAAAAAATTTGTTCGAATTTAAAAGTGCTGATTAAATTTTGTTCTTTACTGTACATACGCATATAGTTCGAGCCAGTTAGTCAGTCAACTTTTATTATTATTGCAGAAGGAATATAACCAGAAAGGTCGTTCGTTGCGACCGGTTACGCGAGTCCGCTTAAAAAGAACGGGAACAATTAGAAAGTCAGAGAATGTACACATGAATATGTAATATGAATACGAACACTTTCAATAAATGTGGTGAGTTGGTAATACATTTATTCATTTCTTATTTTTACTGGATATCGTAATTAATGAACGTAAGTTAAAACACTTTTAACCGTGAGTTGCGCTAATGTTAATAAGAAAATCAAAGTACAAACCGGCATCATAATTATAATTACATGACGATAATTACCAATGTCGCGCCTCATTAATAGATCACACATTTTTATGGAAAATTAAAAACTGCATTTCACATAGAAATATCTTGTAATTTAAACAATGCATTACATATGTATCCAACTGTTGGTCTCCTACATATTTTTATACATTACAGTTTGTCTGTTTCTCGCATGATGCATCAAATTCGCAGTTCAATCTTTAGAAGAATAAAATGATAAATACTAATACATATTTATAAATGGTAAGCGTGCTGAGGTCTGTGCAGTCACACGAAATTAAAAATTTACAGCTTGACGAGGCCAAATTCTCCTCGAACAGAGGAAGGAAGTTTTAGCGGCATACCCGTGACGTTGCCTTCTTTACGAAAAAAAATATCAGCACACAAATCCTACAATGGAATTTTTATTTACAATATCGATATCATATCCTCTTTTGCTCCTCTATTCTTTAATACCCTGAAACGAAAATGAGAAAAGTCTTGATCTGGATTTTCGAATTTAATCAACAAACAATATTTAACATTTCCTTTCCTTATTTTATACTTATCAATACCTAATATTATTCATATTATATTCCTTATACAAAAGTGGTACAATTCTCCACGTTTCCATCTCACGAGACTCTCTCATGTCATTAGACACATCGCATTCAATTCCAATGGCAAGTAAGAAATTCGTGTTTTTTCATCGAGAAAGCAGAGGTACAATTACGATTGCAGTAGTTCGTTAGCGAAAAAAGAAACAAGAAGCTGCAGGGGGTACAAAGGAATCAAATCGACGAGCTTAAACCGGTTTTGAAAAAAATCGTCCGTTTGGTAGATTCTTGATACTCTCCTCGACAATAAGTGGTAAAATGATACCTCCGAAGCATCGCGTCTTCACATCAAAACCTTAACAAACCAAGACATCGAACGAATTGCCTCGCAATTATGACGATCATTTCAATAATAATCTTTTCATTAAATTCCAACCGTTGAATTTTACGTAACTTTTACATTCTTCTAATTAAACAAGCGTTTGTTTTATTTCATTGAAAACGTATTTTATCTGTGTCAATGAAATTATTCTTAGCGAAACGATCGTCTGTGATTTATAAAGTAAACGCACGACCACCCTGAAGAGTACGGTAAGGACTAGAAGATCTAGTAATAACCAAAACTGATGTCGTGCAACGGCGGCGCGACGCCCTGAGGGAGGGCGTAATCTCTGGCCAGCTGATCGAGTATGCCGCCGCTCTGGCTACGAGTTTGCGGTTGGGAACGGTGTTCTTGGGGAGGTGCGGGGCCGAATTGAGCGGGGCCTTGGTTGTACAACTGAGACGGGGGCGACGGATCGTCTGCCTGCTGAAGAATCTGCGTTTGTCTAGAGGACTGGGACGCGGCCGGCGTGAAAATCGGTGGCTTGGGGACGCTCTGTTGTCTGGGCGCTATCTGGGGCGTGTAGACGGCCTGGGTGTGAGTCTGCGGTTGCTGATAAACTGGTTCCTCGTACTGGATCTGTTGCTGAAGGGGTGCAGGACGTGCGGGCGCGGGGGCAGCTCTAAGGGGTTGCCTGACAGCCGGTTGTGCGTACTCTTCCTGATAGTTCTGCGCCTGCAGAGCTTCCCTGCTGGTGGTCTCGTCCACTAACGTGGGAGGCGCGACGGTGATACCCTCACCGGCCGGTTGGAAGCCGTACTGGTTCGCTCCGTACTCGACTACCNTAGCGAAACGATCGTCTGTGATTTATAAAGTAAACGCACGACCACCCTGAAGAGTACGGTAAGGACTAGAAGATCTAGTAATAACCAAAACTGATGTCGTGCAACGGCGGCGCGACGCCCTGAGGGAGGGCGTAATCTCTGGCCAGCTGATCGAGTATGCCGCCGCTCTGGCTACGAGTTTGCGGTTGGGAACGGTGTTCTTGGGGAGGTGCGGGGCCGAATTGAGCGGGGCCTTGGTTGTACAACTGAGACGGGGGCGACGGATCGTCTGCCTGCTGAAGAATCTGCGTTTGTCTAGAGGACTGGGACGCGGCCGGCGTGAAAATCGGTGGCTTGGGGACGCTCTGTTGTCTGGGCGCTATCTGGGGCGTGTAGACGGCCTGGGTGTGAGTCTGCGGTTGCTGATAAACTGGTTCCTCGTACTGGATCTGTTGCTGAAGGGGTGCAGGACGTGCGGGCGCGGGGGCAGCTCTAAGGGGTTGCCTGACAGCCGGTTGTGCGTACTCTTCCTGATAGTTCTGCGCCTGCAGAGCTTCCCTGCTGGTGGTCTCGTCCACTAACGTGGGAGGCGCGACGGTGATACCCTCACCGGCCGGTTGGAAGCCGTACTGGTTCGCTCCGTACTCGACTACCCTAACTTTCCCGGTGTCGTCTACGAATCCGTATTTACCCTTCACCTCGCCGGTCGGAAGTTTCGTTTCGATTTTGAACGAGCCATCCGCGCCCTCGAAACCGTACGTGTACGAGCCGTCCTCGTTGTGCCTGTTGATCTGCTTCAGGATCGCGACCGGCGTCGGTCGAGGGGTGGTAGGCCCGGCCGATTGCCGGTTCGGTGCCGAGTCGGTGGCGTAGCTCCGAGGCGTCGGATGGGCCGGCCTCGGGGAATCGTACGCCGAGTACTCGTCGACATAGTTTTCACCTGGTTGCTGGTATTGCTGGCACGATGCCACGAGTATCGTAGCAGCCAACAGGAATATCTGAGAAAAAGAAAATTCATAGAAATGCCAAGGAAAAATAGGAACTGATTGTTACTATCAGACTGCGGATTTTTATGCAAATTCCTAGTATTATATATAAAATTAAACATAATCAGATAACAATGCACACGTGTTTCTTGTAGTGAACGTATGATTCATATTGAAATGTACGCACAGCGTTATTAGATCACCAACGTCGTTGTGATTGATCGCTTCCTTTCTATCCAATTACGAGGCAATACCTCATAAACAGTTCGTAAAGATCATCGACCGTAATTATTAAACCACTCATTACTTCCGCCGTTGATTTCTACCCACCGATTAACCGATTATAGTTCCTAGTAAAGCGCGGTGACGCAACCGGGTTCGTGCGTAATCCGATCCAATTTCCTATTTCAGTGAATCAGTCTAGTCGATTTAACGTAACGTGCAATTATCAACGATAACTCATCTTCTAAATCCTGATTTAACGTTCAGCAGAATCACGTAATAGTCTAGAATCATTTAGTACAATTCAATTAAAAGTGCAACGAAAGCGCGTGTCAGAGGTCCGCTATAAAAATTATCCTAAATTCCTTATTCATAGTTAACGTGACGCGAAACGATAAATCTGTTATGAGGCCGATAATCGCATATCATAAACTGTAATCTTTGGTAAAAAGGTCCGAGGCGAAGCAGCGATGCATGACCTACCGAGTCACCAGAACCTTAACCGCCAGACGTGACTTCATTACACGAACGGATCGAATCGGATAACCGCAATCGAAGGATACCAGATTCTTGAATCGCGATACACGGTAAAAGTCATCGGGTTCACGCGTGCAATATGCGCAAATACGGTTACTCTCATAAACATTCGGACATGGCAGCATTTACAAAATTATTCCCTTTACGAATTTAATTTCAATCCGTTTATCAAATTTATTGTCATTCAATAAGTTAATACATTTAACTTGCTGTACAAATGTATAGAAATAAATCCTTTCTTCTTGTATATGTTTAGCTATAATCAAGACTAAGTACATTTTATGGTGTTTTATATTACATATGTATCAATCAGTATCTTCTTCTGGTTCTCTTTTCTTGTTTTTTTTTACGCTTAGCTAGAATTTTATGTATGTTCTTTTCTCTTTCTTCTTCCCTTGTTTTTTCCTTTAGTTTTACTGTATATTTTATTTTTATTGTTCTAATGGGCTTTAGCCACTTTACGTTAGATTTCGCTAAAAAAATAATACGCATTTAATGCGGTAATAACTCAAAAAGGCAAAAATAGCTCGTTCGACGATGAACAATTAGTTATATATCAGAAGATGAGAAGTAACAGAAAGTTATCGAAAAATTTATAGTTTGTTGAATATGTCTTTTAATTCACGAATCTAGAATTATACAAAAAATGAAGCAGAATTTCGTATTAAGTGTACCAAAATTAACTACATAATTCTATAAAGACATTAAAAAGAGAGTTCTCGTTAATACAGTTTACTAAGTGTTCTACGAAGTTGGTGATTGTGAAAGGATAGTCCGAAAGAAACCTTTTAGAAAATTACATTGGAAGTAACGATTAACTTGTATAGAAATTTGTTCCTAAAGACGGCAACTAGCAGGAGGACGCAATTTGACGAAAGTAAATATGAATTTCTGCAATGGGCAAAAATTAGTCTGACGGAAAGCTAATAAACAATTTAGCACAAAAAACCTTCGATCAATCGTAGGATTAATGGCATGATATCATATTTCTGGGATAGGAGATCTGATTTTGGTAATTACTTAGAAAAGACACCTCACCAATTTCAGTGACGTTGAAATATGTTGTCAGGGTCATCAATCTGGGCAAATTTTCTCAACTATTTCAAACTACAAAATTTACTGTAATTTATTTATAACGTCCCTTATTTCTGGGTGCAAGTATACATTTGTAGGGATCGTATTCGAAAATCATTCAAGTTTGCTAATCAGATTTGGGCGTCGCACTTCCTGTAGTTCCGCCCGAACGATCACGAAGGAGAAACACTTGCCTCGCATTCTGCCCGATATAATTCCCGAACGTGTTCCTGCTCGGCATAACTTATTATATAATTCTCGTTCTTCGAACGAACGATTGGACCTGTTCTGTGCCCGCGCACTTTCATTTTTCAAAAAAGGACGACCTGTACAATGCAAATGAACTAAATAAGAAACATTTTTCTGTTCGTACAGGATACAAGAACTCGGTTTAAAATAAGACTAAAACTGGTATACTTAATATTACTCTTGATCTTTATAAAAGAATTTATTATTATATATTAACGACTTGTACAAATACAATACAAATGTGTGTCAAAATGCTAGGCATCATGTCTCATCATAATAAAAATAATAATAATAATTAGATTTATTGATTTTTGTTTTTAATTTTTGTTTAACAGGTTTCAATTCCTTTCCTGTACAAAATATGCAACATTATACAATTGTTAAAAGTGTTCTAGTTATATTATAAGAGGACCATATTTAATTTAAGTCACAAGTATAATCCAATTGTGGATAACTTCTGCTATTCAGAATTATTTTTACTATTAATCTCTAATTATATTTATCATTCCAATTGTATTACAAGAGCACTAAACTTTAATTTAACTCTGTTTATAAAAATGAAAAACACAAGAACTCAGTTTAAAGTAGGACTAAAACAGATATACTTAATTCTCGATGAAGTACGTTTATGAACGTTAAGTTTTATCGCGTTCGTTTTACGAAGACATTTAGCGAATCTATCAAGATCCTTCACAGCACTACTTCGAACGCTGTGTCGATTCAGAACGTTTTAACAGTTTCACAAAGGATATCACAAACACAAATGTTTCACAATGAAAAATGATCACATCACACGCGAGACCCGTTTTTCGGTCCTGAGATCGTCGATCATATCGGCGATCGTTAACGAGCACAACGACGTTTGATGATTTGCGAGCGGACTTTTCAAGTTGAATACGAATATGAGAAAAAAAGTAATGAGTATGTACATACCGTCGCGACGGTGTTCATTGTGTGACCCAGGTGGTTGTCGTGTTAGTGTGTATGTAGTATGTATGTAGGATATACGTAGGCAGCGAGGCTAGAGTACCAGCGTTTGTTCGGATCGGGGCCCTCATATACCTTACCCGAGACCCCCGTCGTACCCCCCTTCTTGCCCTCTACTCTCTGGCCCTGTTAGCACCGACGGACTTTCACTATCTACTCGATTCCCGTATGACACGCCGTACCCGCGGTGCTCCCTGTACGGGCTCGCCCCGGCTCGTTACAGCACCTTATATCCCTTAAATCAGGGGTTCCCAAAATTTTCCCCACGCAGGCCAAATTATGAGTTCGAAAGTACTTGGCGAGTCAAAGAAAAAGTGTTCGTCGATAATGATTTGAAGATAATCCTATATAAAAATCGACTAATAATCTGTCCTGTTTTACAAAAGTCGATAATAATTCTTGGCTTCAACATTTTCCTGTAATTCGATCAGTTCAAATTGCATATCTTTGAAACATTTCGTGCATGAAATGTCAAAAATCTCTACAAATTCAAGATTATTGATTCGACGTCGCGGAGCCGCGTTTCTAGGATTCGCGGATCGCAACTGGCCCGCGAGCCGCACTTTGGTAACCGCTGCCTTAAACGGGCCCGGATTTTCTCGGGAATCTGGAAAATCAATTGCCACCTGAAATCGCGTCGATCCTACATGTCTAGGATCTCTATAACTATTTTTGAATTTTTAAACGTGCACTTAGTGAACGGAATAACATGATTACCTCGAATATTTCGGTTATTTTTGATAATTATAATATGAAAAAGTGCTTAAAGAAGACATCGTTCAGTTTGAAGGAACGAACATGTGACAAACAGGAAATTTTACTCAAGATCAACTTCATTTCCTTAAACAGAGTCATATACTTTTTAATCATCTTCATGATCACTCTATGCAGCTCGTTATTCTCACCTACGGTCAAAACATATCTGAAAAGTTCCACCCCCTCTCCCCTCCTTCAGGGAGATGCGGACAGCCACGAATGCTCCATCTTCTGGTTTGCTATGATTCAATGAGACACACTGAGCCCTCCGATCTGAATAAGTGAAAAGTGAAAAAACAAGATGATGAACTCATTAACATAAGGAGGGCGACATTATTGTTAAAACTAATCAAAGTATTAGGTCGAGAGAAGAGGTGGTTGCTTATAGATTGAGATCCGTGTTCTCCACGGGAAGTTATGGAGATGTCGTAAAGAAGCCAAAGCTGCCTGCGTTAGCAGGAGATCTGACCCGTACCCTTGACCACGCTCGTTCCGAAGAGATGACCGGGCCCGCTGAGTCTTAAGGTCTAGCTACAGTATCATCCAAAGGACCGGCACAGCAACCGTATGTACGGTCTCTGGACCTCCAAAATCAATGGAGTAGCCTTAGGGACAAAATCGTGATCGCTTTGCTTCCCATACCTTGTCCCTAAGGCTACGCCATTGATTTCGAAGGTCCAGAGACCGTATATACGGTTGCTGTGCCGGTTCGTTGGATGATAGTGTAGTTAGATCTTTACCCAACTCTTACTTACACCTACACCTTTCCCTATACCTCGTATTTTCGAGTACTGCTCTGAATTGGTCGCGTTTTAACTATTAAAAAACTCAGATCGTACAGAAATCTCCACGAAATCTCGTACGAGACACTAATTAAACATAGTAATTAAGTAACTGCATGTTTTACAAACATAGCGAAGGACATGACACATCATTTTGTAATAATACCGCTGAATAGGGCCGATTCGATAAAAAATAAAGTGTACGAAGTTGCTCAGACGGGAGTTCCTAAGGTGAAATTATTATGTAAAAGTAGCGATGTATATCGAGGTCACGCTACAGAAATTATACGTACGTAGCTACTTATGTCTGTATGTACCCATAACCGTTGAATGAAATTTAACGAATGCACTTTTACCACCGCTGCCGGTAGGTAGATCGAAATTTATTCTAGTTTTTCAAGCAAACTCGATTCCCGTCGACACAAAAAATGCTTAGCCACGAACTCTTGAAATTTTCACTGTACATTTAACATGGTTAAACGAATTCCATTATTCCGGTTCCGATGTTAATATATGTATGATTTTGAAATTAATTTATGCAGAAATAAGGATTTGAATTATGAAGGAAAAAATGAAATACATTTATAGATCAGTGACGTTGAAACTTTCTTTAGATATCCGGAAGTTTCACCAATGTTATTAGGAAAGAAAATTTGATAGAAATAAAATTAAATAGCATCAAATGAAACTAGGTAAATGCTTGTATTTCGTTAATGGTGCATACGAATTATCTGAGTTTTTTAATTGGGAATTTATCGTATTTTACCTGATCTTTGACTCAAGCATTAATTATAGGTTTTGAGAAGAAATAATTTAACAACATGAAAGTTTTAATACAATTTATGGCAAGGAAGTTTGCTTTTTGTTAAAAAATATTGCAACATTATTAACTAACACCATAATTGAAACACGTGCAAGCAATTTGTACTTGAAATATGATTATTCAGAAGATTAATGAAAGGAAGTCGAACATCAGTCAGGCAATTACTATAAATGTAGTGTTGAAAATATTTACAAATTTTAAGATTTATTATTTTTAACATATCTGGGATAATTATTTAATCATTCAAGAATGTGCAAAGTATTTGAATTAAATAAATAATATAGGAACTACATGTACTGCAATTAAAGAAAGTAACAACCTAATGTTATAACGTATGATTGTCATAATAATTATGTATCCTTCAGCATTGTTCGAGAGAAAAAGAACTCTAATTTCAAATGTCACAGTCAGCACCGTTATAAGTTACAAGTTCCTATTATAGTCTTACCTGATAAGATCCATTTTACAAACAAGTCTTATACTCAACTATAGTCAATGTTTCTAGAAATCCAATAACATACATAAATCTGAAAGCTATAAATTATTCACAAAAAATCGATTACAATAAAATGTAGACTATTAAAAATATTGAAAAATTGCGAACTAAAAAAGGAATTTTTAAATAATACATAGTTTGAGTCACCTAAGAGTATTTTTCATAATTTTCATGATAGGAAAATAATATTTGCAACATTTGTTCAGATATTAGGCAGCTATTACTTGACGACCAAAATCTTTTCTATAAACAGATAATATATTATAATTATTATATGTATTATAAATAATATATATTAATAATTCTGTAAATGAATAACGATCGAACGTTGGACGAGTTGTTTTTGTCTATTCAGGTCATTATCGCAGTATGTGTATTATTTTTAGCGAAATCCATAATACAAAGTAGCCTTACAAACCGTTATTGATAAAATTTTTTGATATAATTTGTACACGGTTTATGAAATATTTGTAATGAAAAACTTCAGATGGGACACCTTGTAGGCATTGATTTCACAATTTCTGGTCATTTCTTATATAATTGGGATGTCAATAAAAAAGGGATTACATTGCACAATGACATGCTTTTTAAATGAACCACGTGAAATCGGTAAAACGAGTGTTTTTGATATTCCACTGGAATACATACTGCAAGAATTTTTTTTCAACCGTGGTCCCCTGGTTGAACTTGTTTTCACTGGCATTCTTTTTAGCAGACAGCCTTATCTAATTGACCAGACTTACTCCACTTTCTAATTCTATGTAACAATCCGAAACGTTGTTACGTACACCGCAGGTCATAAATGTTAGGACAACTGCCATGTCAGCATAATACCAGATATTTAAGTTTCATTGTTTCAGGCAGTACGTTTGACAAATGAATCCTTGCATTGTGTATTAAAATTATTTATCGTATCAAACATCATATGAAATATTGCATCACATATTATATTGATGTATTATACTATAAGAGTTACAATTGTTATATGACGTACTATATGAAATATTGTATTAATTGTTAGTAGATGAATTATTGTATCAACTATTATATGAAACATTGCATGAACTTTTGTATTAGATGTTATAATAATAATAATCGTTATATAAATTATTATATGAAATATATCTACGCAACAATTAATACCAATAAAGACGTAAAATAAATCGTTACCAAACCAATTACGCCCATAAAGGTCTTATTGTTAGTGAAATTTTGCACGTATTTCTGTCACATTGTTTTTTATTTTATAATATACGATATAAATAAACTAATCTTTTTAATATTGACTACTTGCTTATTATTTCTTCTTCTTCGGTTCCCGAAATATTCACCAAAGAAGAAAATGTCCCCCGGGGGCTAAGTAAGAGATGACAGACAGCGCTGTTCTACTGTATTTACTGATCTATCGTGTTTTCGCACGGGTTTCATGTGGTTTAATTACGCGAGCATACATTAACATGAACAACCACCGTGAATCAAGATGTCCGTGAATTGTCAGAACGTGAGAAAACATAAATATGAAAACATTCGCATAAAAAATATTCATAGGAATTATTCGCGTGCTACGGCCTTCCATAAATAACAAGAAACGATTGTTCAGTCATGATCACGAGACGCTTTACATTGACATTCCTCGTATATAAGGGATTTTTATCTATTCGATCCGGCTGACAATGAGGATTCACGTGAGAATTCTACTGTTATTCTGTCCATCACAAGACTTTCTTAGAACGTTTTCTTTTTCTATTCATTTATTTAACGCCACATCTCATAATAGAAGAGATTTCCCATTAACGATCGAAGTTTTATCAAGTATTTATACGTTCTAAGCACTTGTACACGTACATATTACCTATACATGTACCTTGTCTCCCTGTTAACTTACATACTAGTTGATTTTCATATGTTTATGCATTTATGTTTGGTAATATCGCATGAAATTTTGCACGATTGCACATTCTTCATCTCCAATAGACTGATATTATATCTTCCTTTCCTTCTCATGTACAGGTACCTTAAACGATTTTGGACCAGTCATGGCGCCATGTGCAATTGAAATTGGCCCAAAATCTTTGAGATACCTGTGCATTTCATTTCATATACTTATATATTTATAACAAATATTTATATATTTTTATTTTCTATATTTATAGATTTATGTAATAGATTTTATATACTTATAGCAAAATTAGATGTGTGCTGCGCCGCACGCCGTGTCGAAGGCTTGCAAGTCTGACTAAATAAGGACTGCAACCGTGAGTGCAACACACTTCCTTTCCCAGGTCGTGCAGTTTCCTTGTTTTTGGTGGAAAACCCTGTTGAAGGTCGACGTGATCGAAAAGAGATGAAATTCGAAAATGAAATTAATTGTCGAAGAGCCTTCAAAAAGAACAATCGCGTTGTGAAGAAGTCATTACAGTCGGAAAATGTAGATTAAAAACCGTACTTTTAAAGATGTTGATATTTTGTACTCTCCGTTTAAAAATACAACTTAGCGCCAATTAGTCAGCACAGTAATTCTAATTTTACTAAGAAATCACGATATCCCACAGTGGCTGTAGTTTTTTTGTACATTCAATGTCGTTTTACTTAAAAACATAAAACCCGTTTGCTATTTTTGTTCCTAGATTCCCATTCTACAGGCAAAAGACAGTTAGCATCAGTTGCCATTGACCCGAAAACAAATCTGTATTCCCGCGTGTAATAAATGGATGAAAGTACCTGCAAGACGCAGGTAGAAGAAAGTAAATTCTATCTGGTTCGACGAACAGAAGCACGTCGCACCACGCCTTCCAACAGAATGCGTTCGAAGTGAACGCGGATTCGCGAAATTGCGTACGAGAATATCAATGCGAAGCATTGTGCTGCATGGATACTAAGTCACTTAACTAATCTCTCTAACACTTGAAAAAAAACTCATTCTTTAAGTACTTACTCAGTCGTTTAACCGGAAGGAAGAGTTAGCTAAAGCAGAAAACCTTGATTGTCATCTTTTTAGAATTAAGTTCTTTCTTCTTCCAAACGTTAACAATATGATTCGATAAACCTTCGTCAAAGATAACGCAACTAATTACAGAAACTGTTACACACGAAACGGGATTGACGCGCTTTCCATTCCAACTTACGTAACTCAGCCAAAATAAAAGTAGTTCAATTCTCAGTGTTATACTCGTGTCTCAGTCGCTTTATTAAGCTATGAATAGACTAATGATCCCTAATCTTAAATATAAATGAGAAACAATCGATAGTCATCAACAGACATTTGATTTTGTGGGATATATGTACAATATATAGATAGTACAATATACGTAATGGGTGAAATTGCTATTACATAATACAAAGCATTTTTTAAGAGCATTAATCTCAATCTTGGTTTCATTTTCTGAACTTTGTGCACTGAAGTTTTATTTCAGTTATTCAATCTCACCGACACCAGGGACAAAATAAAACTTGCATCGGTGGTATTTACCATGTACTCTGAATCGCACAGCAAGGAGTACGTTGAGTAGGTATTTAAAGTTGAAAAAAAGAAAAGAATAGAACGTCGAGTAAGATTCAGTAAAGGTCACAGAATATGTTTCCACGGGACAGATTACGAAGTAAATTGACTAAACCAGATCGAAACGAATATATCAAATTCATATTAATCTCTTTAATCTATGTTCTACATATAAATCGTATTTATCATAAAAGGAAAATTCCTTTAGCATTAAAAATAACATGAGAAACAATTTGTACATACAACTTAAATTGAAAGGAAATAAAAAGTATAATAAAAATCTGAAAATCATAGTGATAATAATAAAAGTTTTTGAACGTCAAGTGAATTTTTCAGTTTCTATAAACGATGAAACTAAATATTTGATAGTAATTGAAATATAATTCCAAAATGGACTATTTATGTACAAATTAAGTAGGTAAAAAAATTAAACCTTTTTTATATTTTTATTAAGAGTTCTGTTGGAACAATTTTTACACGTAAATATATTTTTCTTGCATAAAATCTCACGCGTTCAACTTTGAACAGCAGTATTAGCAATGGAGTTGAAAAGTGTCGCCATATGTAAAAAAATGTCAGCCAAATGGTAAGTGAATGCTGCAAAACATTTGAACAACAGTGTATATTGTGAAAGGTGGACATGGGCGGTGGTCCGTGACAGTTGCCAGTCTTTACATATACTATACATGTACATATGTATACAGGGTGATCCATTTTTCTTGAGACAAATTAACTTGTAAACGACACATTTTTTTTAGACAATGTTTCGAATAACAGTTAACGGATTTCGAGACGATGATTAAATTACATTTTTTATAGTGAAGGCTTGTACATTATATGAAAATGTGATATGCAATTCGATTCTTTAAAATGAAAATCCTTTCTTTTTAGTATTACTTTATATCTTCAGAAAGGATGCCCAAATATTTGTCTTAACCATTTTTCTATTAGTTAAATCCCAACATTCCATTGTTAGTAACATAACAAAATAAATCATTCACCATAGTTAGAAGTGTTATATAGAAATGATAATAGTTTCCTCCATCTGCTACTTTCTACGCCGAGAATTAATCATCCTGTATAATTTCACTGCTTGACTTAAATCTGTACACTTCGTCCTTTCTTCAAACTTCAAGTATTACTAGTTGTACTTAAAATTAAATATAGGATAAGGTGAAGAATAAAAAAAGTATATATAATAGATAAACCCAAAGAGAAAGTCGAGAAAAAGGAAAGGAGAAATTCAGAAGAGAAGAGAAAGAGAATTAAAGGCAGAATCTACGCAGCAGTGAGGAAGAGAAGGAAGATAGTTAGAAGACAAACGAAGGTAATAACTTACCTATTATAAAAGGTTAGGCTGCCATACATACACACATACATACACACACACACACACACACACAAGGCTCAGGTTTGGGAATAAGATTAGAAGCGGAAATTCAGAGGCTGTGATGTCACAGGCGAAAATGGACGGAAGAAACTACTTTTCCACGCAGAAGCTGATGGCAGATGTCGAGGACATCCGCAAAAATAACGAACGAAGGGAAAGGATACTACAGAGGATGATCGAGGACGAGAGAAAGAAGATAAAGGAAATGGTGCAGGGAGTAATACAAGTGGTGATAACGGAAGCAATGGGGGAAATAAAAGAAGAAATTAGAAGGAGAGTAAAATTAGAATGGGAAAGCCTATGGGGAAAGCAGCTGAGGGAATCAGAACAAAAGAGAGAAGAGGAGGAAAGAAAGAAGTTGATGTATGAGAGAAGGGAACCGAAGTGTCTAATGAATGGAAAGAGTTGGGAAGATAGAGGAGAATCAAGTCAGAGTAGAGAAGCAATGAAAACCCAAGGAAGAAAAAGTTTATGGAAGAATGAGCCAGTATGGTTTGATGAGGAGCAAGAGAGACAAAGTAAAAAGAAGAAAGTGAGAGTTACGATAGACCAGCAGATGTGGCTTGTAAAAGAAGATGAAGACGAAGAAGAGATGAAAGCAATGTTCAACGACATATTAAGCGCAGGGGAGTGGATAAAGAAGACAAAAAGACTGAGAGTAAGAGACGGAAAAGTCATATTGGTAGTGGAACTAAGGAGTGAGGATGATGTAGCTGAGGTATTGAGAAGGAAGAGGATGATAGCAAAGAAATCAAGGATACTAATAGAAAAGGATACCTGGTTTCAAGCTTAAACTACTTCCTACAGTTTATAAAAATTAATTAATCACATAAGCCTCTTTTGTACATTACAAATTTTCCATAAATTTGATATCCTATAATATAATTTCTTCTTTTTTGTTGTTAAGAATCAGAAAAATAGCGAGAAAGCGTTTTGTTTGTTTCGGTTTCTATAAATGAAATAATTATTTTTTTGAGTTCGGAATTAAAGTGAATTATGCAAAAATTGGATAATTTTGTTACGATTATTTTTTTCTATGATTTACACACTTGGACAATGAGGAAGGCACGATAGATTGGAAAGGAAACGAAATGAAAAGAGTAGAGTAAGCGAGAGAGAATGGGAGTGACGGAAATAAAAATATAGAATGATTAACAAAGAATGTACTGATTGGAAGTCGGAAGGTCCTCAGAGCACGGATGAATAAATAATGAATACAAGACGATAACGAATACAGAATTTATTTCTTTACCTGTCTATAACAGTTTAAATGCATTAATCTAATGAACAACAATAAATTTGAGAAACGTATTACAATTAAATATTTAGTGGGATAATTTGTAAATAAATGATTTTGAGATTAGCTTCAAAAATCACCTATGGCAAGTTCAAGGTTTCTGTCGATACTTCCTTAGGTAGCCTAATACTTTTGTATAAAACATTTTTGCTAGAAGCGAAAAAATAAAAATCTATATTATATTATGGAAAAATTTTGACCTTGGCATTCCTTATCAAGGTCTTTTTTGCGATAACCTTTTCTATAAAATTTCCTGTTTCAAGATCCTTAAAGGAAGAACACTGCAGTATCCACCGCCTACGCTATACTTATAAGTTTGAAACACGCTGTACATATGTATAATACATGTGTATTTACTTCTGCTTAAAAGTT